>JACGAQ010001304.1:0-64008 GCA_014119065.1 Orius insidiosus | reverse complement strand
AACGATTGCGTACTCCTACAGAAACAGGTAGATCTTCCCGTAAAATACGTTGAACGAAAAAAGCGATTTTTTAAACATGAAAATTTCTCAATCCTTGAATTCAAGTGCCCTTTGTTTGACTTCAGGAAACCAAAAAATGTGTTTAAAAAAAAGTAAAATTACATCACGGTTACTAATTTTTGTAGTGTTTAATTACTACAAACAAAATTATGTAAGAAAAAATATTTATTTTCAACAATATTTCAGCTGCATTTTTTGAACGTCAGAACTTACGTCAAAAGATAGTTTGAGTTGGCCCACTCCTTATCTAGTAATCATAAAACGATTCAATTCAAATTTATCGCTTCTTTTTCGACCTTATGAAGAAGGCCTTGGTTTAAAAGCTCACCTTTCACGTTAATTTTTGTGACGTTAATTTCATTTAATTTTCAAAGTTACATTTTCCCTTTTAACTTCAGTAATAAGTATGCAATTAGATTATAAAAGCTCTTTCGCGTTTTTTCTTTTTTCATTTGCATAAAATGTGCTAGTTAAATTAACTATTCTCATTGGCTGATGATAAAAGCATGATTTTCACTAAGTTATGGAACGAAAAGGGATGTTCAAGGAAACGAATTAGGTTAAAATCAGGGATTGGGAGTCATCAGCCAATGAAAGCTCTCGTTTGAGGATTCTTAAGATACCTCAATAACCTTCAAAAAACGAAAGAAAATCTGAAGGATTTTTATTTGAAGAAACAGATCACTTCAAGGGAGGTTCATAATAGAAAAAGGCTTTCAAGGAAACCTTAAGAAATGGTTCAAGGAAATGAGAACCGAAATTGTAGAAACTCCTAGGGATTGATGACTAAACCAAAAAGGGTAAAAAAAGAGTTTTGAACTACCTCCATCATTTTGAATTGAATAGACCAAGTAAAAGTCCGTTGGCTCTTCTTTTTATAAGTTCTGTATTTCAATTATGTTATAATGTCTGATATCGTCGGAATTGAAGAGGCGTCCTTATCTCTGTGACAATTGCGTCTGAATACAGCGGACAAGGATCACATGAGACTTAAATGAAGGACAATAAAGAGGAAGTCCTTTGCCTCAAGACTTTTTTTTTTCATTCTCACGTTAATTTTTTTTTTCGGCCATTTCTCGAATGTAGCAGAAAGTAAAAGAAAGAAGAAATGTTAGGGTCGAAAAAAAAGATAAGTGGCTTTTTTATACACCGAACCTTTTCCCCGATAAGTTATCTCTTTCGTTTCAACAGCAAAGAAAATACCGTCCCTCCTATTTTTTAAAGGAATTTTCCTTCAGATTAATCCAAAATACAGGGACGCCGGAATAGTATAATATTTATGTGCACTTAAGAAATAGCTTCTTTTTTCTTCACAACCGTGGATTTTTCGTTGACTCATCTTAAAATGCCTTGTAAATCTTTCCGAGAATGATACTCATTACTTTGACGTCTAATTTTCTCTGCGAAGTTTTTGTTCAGATGGTACAGGACATAAAAAAGGCCACACCTAGCGCTTTTCAACATCTGCCGGTATGACTGAAATAATTACCGTTTTTTTTATATGTAAAAGTTTTTTTTTCGTTGGATTAATGGAAAAATTTTCTTCTGAAGAGATAAATAAATTGAACAATGGAAAATACAACATTATTAATGGAATGGAAGGGTAAAGGTTTGTTTAACAAGCGGATCAGAAGATGATCCTGTTTACAAGCCTGTGATTAAGCGTTAAGTTTGTAAAAACATTAACAAAGGCCAACCTCGAAATAGAAGTTTACTCAACGGGTGAAAAGTTCAACAACAGTTTCACACCGGGAGGCCTAAATGGCGATAGGTTTTTGAGGCATTTCAAGCTTGATAGGTTAGGTCTTGGTTTTATGCCCGGGCACGTCCTGATCGAATTGTATGCTCGTTCATTCCGGAAGTGGTGCTTTCGGATACCTCCTGACTGAAATCGATATTTTTTTTAAAGGTAGGAAGTTGAAATCTAAAGCGCAGGGGGCCTATTAAAAAGCAATTGATAAGAATATAATGGCCCGTGGAAAACGCGATCAGAGAGGCATGCTTGCGGCTCGCCTACTGTTTGCGTTGGGTTGGCGAGTGAAGGTGAAGAATAATCAGAGTCCGAGGGATGAGGGCTCGCAAAAGCGCCAATCCGGCGCCAAAGACCGATCCACTAGCAGACCTCACAGCTCATGAAAGTCTTAAGTTTCCTCATTTTTTTCACTTTTCGCCAATTTCCTTTTGTGCTCGAGTATACCACACGCCGTAAACGGGGATCAAAGAATATTTTTGATATACAATTAACATTTCGTCGCTCTGTACTAAACACAGGTGTTACACATGGCATGTCATCTGCTCTAGTGTGAAAAGACCTTGAACCTTAAAACGCCCAGACGTTTAATAATAAAAAAATGCACGTTTGAATTATAGTATGATGATTAAACTATAAAATCATTGCTAATCCGTCCTTGAAAAAATAATGGAACGTGTTCCAAACGCTTGTATGCTAGAAGGAAAATAAGAGGAAAAAACAAGTAGGATGAGGAAATCGTTAATCATACTAATTAACCTTGGATACTACGGACTTATGGAAATTTTCTGAATTTTACGTTGTTAATTAAAGCTTTAGTTAAATAAAATCGAGGGTACGCAATAACTTCTTTAAGGAAGTTAATTCCTGGGTGAGAAAACGAAGAATTTTCTTCTAAGATCTGTGGTTTCGGTATTCCCCCTCTTAAGTACATCCGATGCAAAACGTGAGAAACATCACTCATAATTGCTGTTTGCAAAAAGTCTTTTCATAAAATAATATTCTTAATTTAAAATTACGATTCAATTTAAAAGAAAAAGATTATTTGAAAAATTCTTGATAATCCTGTTGATGTGAAAACAATACTTGTTTGTATTAGTTATTTTTGACTTTGAATTTTTCTAAAATAGATTTATCTAAAAATAAAATAACCTTTTGCGTTTTTTTTGTTTGAGATTGAAGTCCTATCAATCTGGCTTGTCGAATGGTTGTTGATTAGTGCCAGGTTCTTTTGTTAAATTGGATTGAAGATGCAAAATGATGATTTTAGGATTGAAATTGAGGATTTTTGTTTGGCTTAGGTCCGTGAAGTAAAGCCAAAAGGCAGCACCTGTCATTCGGGATTCTTTGGGTGATGAATGGGGGCGTATTTAATTAAGTTTAAATGTCAATTGACTTCCAGAGGTCTTCAACTATGAACCGTTTCCTGCCTCCGATTTGAGTCGGACGTTTGACCTTCAACTGGCTATCCACTTGCTGCATTTCCTCTTTCTAATTTAAGAAAACGTCCGGCTAGACGGCTTTTTTAAAAAAAAAAACTTGTTGCAGTCCTGTCATCGATTTTTTATGGTGTCACGCAACAAACCCCTAAACCCCATTATTCAGACTTTGGTCATTCGGACAATAGAAGCCATTACAAAGGGCGTTTTCCAGAAACAGATTTTTCACGTGTCAAACAGAATATTTTGATAGATTAGACACTTTCATGCTCTCTAAAAAAAATATTAAGACCGGATAGAAAATCATGAAAAGTTGATTGTTTAGTCAATAGCCATGGAACCAATAACGGCGATTCTTTGCTAGAACACCAGAAAAAGCATAAATTTAGGTAGTTAGAGTATTTCTAGGCAGAAATATCGAGGAAAACTAATTTTTTTTAACATTGAAAATTGCCTGGAACTGTGAAGCTTCCAGCAGTTCCTATATTTTTATTATGTTTTCTTTAAAATAGACATGTTTTGGGTATATTTATATTGATGTTTCTTTGCCAAGAAATGCCGTTGAAGGCGCTACCGCCATCTCTTGGTTAGAAAGAAAACTATTTTTATCGTTCGTTTAAGTTTTTAACGCAAGATAACATGGCGATGCCATTTTATTTATGCTTCGGACATATTGCGTAAAAATAAATAAATTTTTAAAGAATCGTAGTTACCAATAAGAAAGAGGCCTTTTTTTTCTTCCCTTCTTTTTTTGTCTTCTCTCTTGTGTGGCGATCAAGGCTGCCTAGGTGCCTGTAATCAAGCGGGGGCAACCGCCATATTGCCATATTTCCAAATAAAAATCCCTACACACAACCCGGGCATCGAACCCCGTACTCCGTGGTGAAAATCCTAGACGGAACCGCCATTTTTTACTTCTAAAGTGGATCGAACGATGCATTCGTAAGCACAAATAAAAGCTGAAAAAATATTTGATTTCACACTTGATTACACACTTGCTCCTTGGTTAGTCGAAAACGTTATTTGGTTTGCACACAACCACGTGTTTAGACAAAGATTCGCATAAATATTTGCATATTTCATCTATAAAGTAACAGCAAAAGTAAGATTCTATTTGAAAATGTGGTTCGGTTCTTTTTTGGTCTTTTTGATCGCCTGTAGTTCTGTAAGTTCTTTTCCAAAGACTCCAATGGACGGAAGGAGTTATCAGTTTAATTTTTAGGCATTTGGATACTCTTTCAAATGCAACGGAGAGTTGGCCAATCCCAACCCTGGGAGCCCTTATTCATTTTTCAAATGCGATTCTAGCGGGCGTGCTCATATATTTTACTGCGCCAAAGGTACTATGTGAGTAAAAAAATAAAGTTGAATAAAAATTAAAGAAAAAGTGTATTAGGTATGACAGAAGGACGCAAATATGTGACTGGACAGATAATGTAGTGGGGAAAAGCCAAGGAGGATATGCCGACGGTACATGGGATAACTACCCCAAGAAGCCATCAAACTGTGGATACACTTCCAACGGAAGATATTACTGCAATAACCCTCCCATTTCGGATGACAGGCAGAAACTAAACCCTGGGAAAATGGATTGTTCACAATACTACGGGCCGACGAAACTTTATCAAAATCCGGACGACTGCAGTACTTATTATACGTGCAATATGGGCTACCCGGTCCTCACTTATTGCCCGAGGGGGTTGAATTTTAACCCCAGAAGAGGAGGCTGCGATGACACTATTCAACTTGGATGTAAAGTTCGTACGCAGTATCAGCAAGGAGGAAGTGCCATTTATGAATATTGAGAGTCCTATTTTACCAAATGTACTTTATAGTCCCTAAGGGAACTAGTTTATCGAAAATAAAAATTGACTCATGAAATATTTCCAACTTCCCATCTCAATCATCTGGAGCTTCTTTTTTGACGTAAAACCGAAAATTGGCAAACAATTTTTTTTGTCCCCTTGAAATTGAGGTGAAAACAAGAACCTTCGTTTTATCACCTTTTGTTCTTTTACTTCACATCATTAATCACGCAGATTGAGAATTCCTTTCAATGAAGGAATGAACTTTCATTTTTGTTAAGAATAATTAGAGAATTTATAATGAAGTGTCAGCTACAATAGAGTTTTACTGCAGACGATTTGTCGACGATTTACGAACTTCTCCCTATTTTGAGAAGAGGAGGCAACTCCATTGGATTTTGGCGAAAAGGGGGTCCCGAACAGCCACATCCACAATATTCCGGCAGTCTGTCAGTCAGACAGGCAACAATGGCAGAAGGCAGACAGGAAGGCAGATGGGTGATATGGGAAGAAGACTGGACAACCCAGGTACAGTCAGCCAGAGGCATACAGGTAACAGGCAGTCGGAAAATGGGCATCAGAAAACAGGCAAAAGGGCATAAAATAGCAGGCTGCTGGCTGACAGAAAACGGGCCGACATAGGTAGACGCCAGTCTGCGAGACATCAGGCCACAGCTAGATACGCAGCAGCAGTCAGGGAATGCTCATCAGAAAACATCCAGAAGGGCAGGCTTACAGAAAACAGGCCAGCTTGCAGAAAACAGGGCTTCTTGCAGTAGACTGCAGAAAGACCCGCAAAACAGTTCACATTGACTTTTCATGCTTTAACCATTCCTTCAAAACGTGAAGAATGATTAATTTTTATCTTATTAAAAAATAATCTATTGCACTTAATGAAACTTCCTTCTTATAATCAGTTCACAGCGATTAAATTATGTACAGAATTTATTTAACTATTTAAAAAAAATGAAGGGTTCTTGAAAACTCTGTTGTATTTCAAGAGTCCTTCAAACTTTAAGTTTTTTTAAAAAAATTAAAAAAGGATTTTTTTTTCATACAACAAAAGAAAAATCTACCTTTTAAATAATAAAAATGATATCCGGGTTGAATGTCAAATGTTTTAATTTTGAAAAGATTCTAAAATTTGATTGTTGAAATTTTCAATGTTATTTGAATTATTCATAAATGATGTAAATGAAGATAATCAGCAGAGATCTCGGAAGTAAACTCCTCCCCGAAAATGGCCTTTCGCCAACTTATTTTTAGTAAAGGAACTTCAATTCAATATAAAGAAAACAGTGAGTGGTGAACGCGTGGTCTTCTCTCCTCAAAATTCCAAGAATTTAGGTAAAGTCAAGAGTGTTTCTTTATAAC
This sequence comes from Orius insidiosus, assembly GCA_014119065.1. Lineage (NCBI taxonomy): Eukaryota > Metazoa > Arthropoda > Insecta > Hemiptera > Anthocoridae > Orius > Orius insidiosus. The sequence goes on along the minus strand of JACGAQ010001304.1, from coordinate 57,580 downwards.
CTCCCACGGTTATAAAACAGGTAATGATTTCCTGAGGTTTTGCAACCTGTCGGTGATTTTAAGAAACAGATTTCAATGACAAAATGTCCCTTTAGAAGCCGTTCTCTTCTCAAAATAAAGTAATGTCTACTGCTTATCATTTTCTAGCGATTAAAATCTTAATGTTGGTTAGTTTTATTCTCTATTAGGTCATACTCATAACACATCTTATCTTCATAATTTAAAAAAATGCGTATTTTTTTAATCGTCTGTCTGGTCTTCACGTGTCAGGGGACCGTCGATTCTTTTTCCTTCATATTTATTTTGACGCGTATTTTAATAGTTCAATTTTTTTTTTTCTTCGCACTGTTTTATTTTGGCGATGAGTGGTTCACGAGTATTTCAGGCGGTGGGAACGTGAACGCGGAGGCGGCGCGGCGTGCCTCCTCAATTTAGAAGGCCCCGTTTAAAGTGGTGTGATCGACTAAAAAAAATCACCCAATTTAGGATGATGGTAAATTTTAGGGTTTTAAATATATTAAAAAATGAAAGGTTATACTTTTAATTTTTAATTTTTTGTCGACTTTTTTTTTTCTTTTTTTTTTCAACCGCGACCTATATTAACCAGGCCAAGTTTACAAGATCGTCGATTATAACCATCCAAACACCATCAAAGCCACATTTCCTTGAAAATATTCGTACAATATTTGTTTAAGTAATGACGAGGGATAATGCTGACTAATTGGATGTGAACGTGCAAAATCGGAGGTCTAAATGATTTTTATAAATAGAAGAACCAAATAATCTAAACCAAATTATATTTTTAATGATCCAAAAGAAAATAAGTTTTATGTAATTCATAGCCAATAAAACGCCATTAGTTCAATTTTTTTAAACAAACTTTTAGTTTTTAAAAAACGTTTTTCATGACTTGTGGGTATTGAGGGTTGCCTATCATATACGCCGTTTTCTGGACGTCGGTCAATAGTTTTATTTTTGAATATTCATCTTTTTGATCACTAATGTTTAAAACGTACAATTTAAATGAAATATTGACGTCACAGAGCCTATTAATGCATTTCGATTCCGTCAGATGAATAAATTTTAGTGTAAAAAATTGAAATTTATTCAATTTTTTTATTTCTTTTAATGTAAGTTATGAAAATTTAAACATAAACTACTTTTATGTTTTTAGTGACTTTTGACTAATAAGAGGAATGAATTGGGAAAAGACGAAATTAAGATTGTGAGAGTGAAGGAGTGAACAATTTGTACAAAATAGAAATAATTTCTGGCATGGATAAAATGCTGTAGCCCCCTTCAAGCAGTGAAACTGCTTCAGCACCTTACCGGTCCGTTATACCACTTAAACGGCGTCATTTTTTCTTTAAAGTTTTGCTCCAATTTTGCGAGAAAACTGATGGTTTCTAAAAAAAATTTTTTTTTATTGCTCACAATTCTAGGAGAAACATAGGAACTAAAAGAAGCTAAAAACGTAATTTTATCAAGTTCTTGAATTTGCTCTAAATTTTAAAAAATGACTGTGGTTACGAATATTTTTTTTTTAACTTTTAGCTTTATTCAAAACTCATAAATTTAAATACAAACTCATTTTATCGATTTTTTTAAATCATCAAAATTATAATTATAATTGACATTTTATTCAGATTTTCTACATTTTTATGATTTTTGAAAAAACTCTTTGTATTTAAGTAATAAATGTATTCTAAAGCCAAATCAAAAGGAAAAATTTTACAAAACCAACAGTTTTTTCACAAAATTGGAGCAAAACTTTAAAGAATAAACTCCACCGCATTAAGGGGTCCACGGCCTCCCAAATACGTTCTGAAATTTCGAAAGAGGCAATTCAAGGTGTTTTAGTATCCACGGGCCTCCTAAATCGTTAAAAAGTTATAGAATCTAGGAAGACTAAGGCGTTTTAGAATCCTCAGACTCCTAAATTAAATGATGGAGTCCACAGCCTCCCAGATCTTCACAAAATCCCTTAAGGACCCTTAAGAGTTGCGTAGGATGTAAACTTTTCATTTTTTTACAGATTAAAATCTTAATCTGAGAGAAAAGCTAATTTGATTCATAGTGTTAGTTTGACGAATAGATCCTAAATATATTTCTCATTTTAGGTTATTTTAGCCTTTCTTAAGCTCTATTCTGAGATGCTATGGAGTCCACGGCCTCCCAAATACATACGTTCTGAAATTTCGGAAGAGGCATTCTAAGGTGTTTTATTATCCACGGGTCTCCTAAATCGTTAAAAAGTTATAGAATCTAGGAAGACTAAGGCGTTTTAGAATCCACAGCTTCCTAAATTGAATGATGGAGTCCACAGCCTCCCAGATATTCACATTCTAAATCTCGGGAGAGGCCATTTTAACTGTTAGAGAAACCACGGCCTCCTAAATCGTTATAATTCACGGCCTCCCAGATCTTCAAAAGTTCTAGAATCTCGGGAGACTATTCTAAGAAGTTTTAGAATCCGCTGTGCATAACAGAATCAACAGAATAAAATTTCGATATTTTAAAGTTAAAAATCTTTATTTTCAATAAATTAGATCAACGTCCATGATGAATGCTCGAGCCCCGCCCCTAATAACCATGGAAAACGAGATTTTAATTGTTCTGTAACCGAAAATTAGACTATAATGATGGATTCTGGTTGAAGATTTTTATTAGGAAAATAAATATTGGATGCTTAAAAATTTTAAAATTCATAACTTTTTTCTGAGGAAGCAAATGGTTCTTTTTTGTCATTCATGCGTCAGCTGTCTTTATGGCAAGCTCAATAAATCGTGATCGACTGCTGTACGTAACAAAGGAGGCATATAAAAAAATTATCTTTATTTTAAAAAAAATGTATAGAAGCGATGAAAAAAGCGTGATTTGTTTCTGAGCGGGCCGAAGTCGAGAGGGGAGCTTTCTGGTGGGGGAAAGCGGAGTTTATAGCTCTCCCAGCTGATCCCCGGATTTCAGTCTGTGTTTGAGAGCGTTTGAGTTCTCAGTCCGTTCAGCCGGCCCATCCTTTATTTCGTTCATTTTTTACTCCCCCTCTTTTTATTGAGTTCGTTTTACTTGAGTTTTGGGCAAGTATAGCGGCTACTGGTTTTTTCGTTTGATCGCTTCCTTTTTTCTTCTCCATTTTATTTGGGAATGTTGACTCAAGATTTCATCTCGAACGACATTTTTAGTGAAAACACAATGGAATCGAACAGGTAAAGCATTTTTTATTTTGGGCGTGGCATTTTCTCATGATAAAATATAAATTTTTGCATATTTCACAATTAAAATAAACATTTTTTAACATCCAAGTTCTTACCTCACGGTATTATGCAAGCTCGGTTTTCATCACCAGAAAAGAAGAAAAAAAAATCCTTGAAAAATTTATCAATTTATAAATTAATCCATGGTTAAATGCAAAAGTTCCCAAAGTTAGAGAAAACTCTGATTTTGATTGGTTCGTTTAATTAGTTTCAATATTTAGGTCGACAATTGATTGTATAAAGGGGTTAGTTGGATTAGATTCCAAGGACGTAGAGGCGTTTATAAAATTTTAAAATATTAAAACTTTCTAAAAAGTGTTTGTTAAAAAATGAAAGGTCCTTGAAAAATTTTGGGAGACGCCCGTTTAGTGGTGAAAACACGGGTTTTGGGAAGGTTGAAAAAATCGATGATTCACGTGGATAAATTGAATCATGTGGATTTGTGTTGTGTGAATTAGAATGATAGCTAATAGATGTTTTGATTTGTAGGCGTTCTTTGAGGAGGGTGGTTCCGCATAAAGAGGCCGAATTTTCGACTCACAGCATCATGAAGGCTATGGAGAGATTCGTGCAGGCAGTGCAGGATATGGATGAGACGATCCTTGTCCCGTCGCGTTTAATGGATCTCGAAGTCGGTGATGAAAGTGATAAAGTCGAGTTGAAGCCGAAAGGGATGTCGTCGGATCTTTACAGGCTGTATACGATGGTGAACTGCGTTAAAAACGAGCTTCTATGGGGAGCGAATCCGGAGGAAAACGAGGAAGACGAACACCTCACACCGGTCGGACCCACGACGGTTATCAAAGGCCATATTAGGCGCCCGTCGACAGCATCGGTCGCTTCGACGCAGTCAGCCACGCTTAGCGACACCGACAGCGAAGCGAGCAACGAAAACGACTCTGGAATCGAAGGCGAATCGGAAACGAAGCCCGATTACACGAGATCTGTCGAAGCGAGCTTCCGGAGGCATCTTTACGGCCTCCATAGGTCATTACGGCAAATGACGGCCGCCGCCGCCTACTTGACGAAACGTTATCAAAACGATATAGGAGCCAACATCTGATTTTAAAAATTCGAACCGTTTTCTTTTCTTCTAAACCCCCACGCCCAGTGACTTTACGTCAAAATAAAAGCTTGTGAGAGTGATTTTTCGTTGTGATAAACTGTGAAGTTTTTTCAAAAATTCTTTTTTATCAAGACAAAAAGTCATTTTGCGTTAAGACTTTTAAATTTTAATATAAAGAAACTCTTCGAGAACGCTCATATTTATATCAAATTAGTTTATTGTTATTCCTATATTGCAGTGACCTAGTCAAAACAACACGTTTCTCAGATTTTTTTTTTGTTTAAATTTTATTACCTAAATTATTAAAAATTTTTTTATGGCAACATACATAGGAGACCATTGCCACCCATATTTTGTAAATATTTGTAATATAGATGCACAGGCCGTTCTGCTGGGCAGAAATCGGCGACTCGACTGTGTAGCTAGGCAATTTATATATTGTATACATTTTTAAATCGTAAAATTTCTTTTTATAAAGTAGACTTTTTTTTAAAAAAGGTGGCTGGATTATAGTTAGAAAGAGAATTTGTACAATAATTATTTTGCAAAAAGAATAATGTTGAGTTTTTTTTTTCTAAATATTATTATTATAGCCTCCCGTTAAGTGATAAAACCGTCTTGGTTTAACCATTGTTGTGTATGCCAAATAAATTGCTATTTTGTAAAAAAAAAAGTTTTACTTGTTTTTCCGCTTAGAAATTCCGAAATACCGAAGATAAAGAATGGCCGAAGATGTTTATAAACAAAATGAATGAAAGCAAAATTTTACGCAACTCTGACAAAAACCTTGATTTTGAGCGGAAATATTAAAATAAAAAATTCAAGGGGAAATTTTGGATTTTTTTTAATCAGTGAAAGCGAACCTGATGCAATAAGGATAATTATTGTCTTTTTTTAAAAATCCGGCTTGGGTTTCAAGGATGAAGAAAACGTCTTTTCACTTAACCTTTTATAAAAAAATTCACTCTTTAAAAATCTTCGGGAAGAAGGCCGTTTGTGTTTCATATGCTTAAAACATGTCGATACGGGACGCAATAATGTTACACCATAGGCGTGTATGAACGTGTTCTACTGGCCTACTTTAGCTCATCATTTGCGAAGAAAAAGGATTTAAATGTTGGGCAAACGTTTTAGGGGCTTTATTTCCTAACGTCCTTGGAGGACATCGAAATCTATGCAGGCGCCATCCACATCTCAAGATTGGACAAGATGGGAAAGCGGCATAGAATGATGATATCCCGCGGCGTGAGGAGAAAACGTCTCTTCCGCTGATCCCTCCCTACAGCCCTATTTCACAGCAAATTAACCGAGCTGTCAAGAGTTGTGACTCCAGTGTCACATAATTAATTGCTTCAGCGAGCCCCGGAAAGACTAAAAGCCTTTGAAATTCTCCAGAACCGTCAGATCCTCTCTGGCTTACTTTCGAAAAAATTAAGTATGAAGGTAGAAAAAAGTCTTCGCCCAGCCAGGCCACATCGACCTGGCGTTAGCTGCCAAAAATTAAGGCAGTCAGATCTTCGCCACGGCCCTTCAGTTATCCTCAACGATGTCTCGAAGACCCTTCTCAAGAGATGGAAGGTATCGCAATAATTTTTCTTTGAGAAAGTTACGAATTCAGTAAAGCCATTTTTGAATGAAAACTTTTTTAAGTTCAAGATTTACAGTCTGTTTGGTAGGATTTTTACAAAAATATAAATAAATCTCTGGTCACTTGAGTCATAGAAACCTCTAAAGTTGTAATACCATTACGTTACATTTTCATCTATATTTACATAATGTCTTTTTCTACGACTGAGGTATTGATTTTTTGAAGAATTCTTCAAAATCTACCTAAAAATAAGGTCGTAATCTCAGAAAAAATTTCTGGAAGTTTTTCTACATTCTCTAAAGCCCATAACCACTCTCATCGCTATGGATCAGCTGGATGAAATGGATTTGACCATGCATATTTGAGTTGATGATCTAGACATGAAGCACTTTATTTTAATATTTTCTTTTTGATAATGTATTTCTATAAATAATAGGTAATCTAAATCGAGGTCAACAAACAAATTGTCGGATAATGAAAAACATTTTTAAAAAAACTACAAAAATTTTATTATTCACATCTTCCAAGGACATTGGGATTTTTGTTGAGCTTTTTTTTTTCCTTATTACGGTTTTTCCCGAGAAAAAAAGAGGGAGAACTAGAAAAAAATGCGAAAATCTACCGTTGCTAAAAGGTAAAAGTCTGTGCGTGACGGGAGGTTGAACAGAATAGAAATCGAGGGATATTTTGCCATTTTCTTCGTTCTCCCCTCTCAAAAATGAGACTTGTCAGTTGATTACACTAAATCGGTATTAAGTAATCAAAGGTTGATTGGAAATCGGAAGAGAAACATGTTCAAATTCCAGAATGAGAAGGCAAAATTTATGGGTCAAAAACTTTTAAGAAAAATTGTCTATCATTTTCGACCAATACATATTAAAATATCATTTCCAATTAAAATTAACACAATTAGGTTATCTTTTTCAAAAAAAGTCAAGCGTCACCCATGGAGATTTTGTGAAGCGAGTGAAAGTTATGGAGACTCAGAAAAGGTGAATGTTTTGTTTGAATTTTTATAAGTCATGCACTCTTAAAAGTTTAAGGCAACTTTTTATTATTGAATTTTCACACGGCCAAGAAGCAGGGTCAAATTCTGTTTATTCCACTTTTTTTTGCCAAAATTACCTTAAAAATTAGGTCGAAATTTTAAATTCGGGGCCGAATGTTAATACTTTTTTTTTTGAAATCCAAATATCTTTTGGGGGAAAAATACCAGGTGGCCTAGTGAAGACGGAAGGACGGTAATTTCTTGAGCTTTTTTTTTAAACTACACGTTTTCAATGAAATGAAGCTCGCATTGATCTGGATTTGCTACCGTAATCTGTTCCAGATAGCGTACGCCTTTTATCTCTTTTTCTCCGCATTATAGGTCAGCGAGAGTGGACCGGTAGATGTTATAAAATTCCTAATACGGACGTCCGTTACAAGGAGAAATATTATTTTCACTATCGCTAAATGTCTTCGGGTAATTTTGGGAATTTTTGTCTGCAGCAGAGTAGTGCATCAAATAATTACGATCAAAGTATTTATTCATGATTTTGTAAAATTTTAATCACCTACCATTTTACCTTCTAATCCTTTCGGGCCGAGTCAGGTGGACTTCGAGTCAACGGACGCTGATGATGAAATTGAAGCCGCTTCTTTCCGTGGGTTGGGCAATCTATTCCCAACATGAAAATAACAAGAAATTCTTCATTCCTTGAATCATTTTGTTCAAAATATCAAAAACTAGATGCACGTTTGTTATCAAATTGTCAACAAAAAATCCTCATCTTTTCATTACGTCATTTTGCAAAAGATAAAATTTTGTTCTTCAGAGGTTATCGGTGCTAAATAGAATCTTTCATTTTTTGTGGTAGGTGTGTCCAACGAGTTTTTTTTAATTCAAGAAAAAAAAGGGCCAACCAGTTAAATTTTGCCCATGACTCAATAATCGTCCGTGGGTTTTCATTTTTTAATGTGTTTTTACAAAAAAAATGTTTGATATTTTAGGAAGCAAAAAAGAACTGGGTCAAAATTAAAGCGCAGCTCTAATTGACTTTTTCTCTTCCGTCCCTGGATCCTTAATTTTTTGAAAGAACCAAGGACGTTTCCTGTCCAAGGCGATTTGGAACTTCTCGAATTCAGGGTGGAATCGGAAGACACTCGGTTATAATTTAAACAGAGGTTATAATTTAAACAGAGATTTAGAATTCTCAAGGGAGAAAAAAAAGTACTAGTTTGAAGAGCTTCCAACGAAAACTTCCACAAAGAGAAGGAAAATATAGGAGGGGGAAGTATTAAAGAGCGGAAGTATAACGGAGGGGAAGTATAAAGGAGGAAGAAGTATAAAGAAGGGCGTATGAAATTTGCGACGGACGGCCGGCACCACAGACAACCTCATGATCGGCAAACTAATCAGTTTTTCTCTACGGGGTCTGCAAGACCCTTTTCCAGATACCGTACCTCGGAGAGTGTCACAATAACTTTGAGGAAGTTAAAAGAGCTTAAAAATACGTTATATAAACGTCATAATGAGGGAAATGCGAAAAGCAGAGGAAGGAAAGGCAATCTTTAGTTCGGTGAATGACCTCTTTTTTTCTAGCTCTATGTAAGTAGCTAATCTATGGTTATCTAAAACGGATTAATAATTAATTAGATGTTTTTATTACGCTTGTTATTTAATTAGCTCTCATTAAAATTTAGGTTATTTTCTCCATAACATAACCCGGAAAATGAGTTGGTGATTTTTTAAAATAATCCTTCTGCCCGAAATCCCTAAAAGGGTTCCAGGCCAAAAAATTGAGGAAAAGTCCATAAATCCGATTTAAAGAAGGTTTTTGCCCAAAAAATAGAAGAAAACGTTTGAATTGTTGGTTTTCAGGCAGAAAAGTTTGTGAAAACGCAAAAAAACCCCGTAAAAAAAGTTTTCTTAAGTGAAAACCCGAAGAAAACGATATAAAAGCTGGATTTTTTTAAAGGAAAAACCTTAAAAAAGGCTCCAAATTTAGTAAAAGCCCCCACCCCACCCCAAAAAATACGGCCAATTATAGGGCAGAAAGGGTTTTTGCGGCCTAAAAATCGAAGAAATCGTCCCGAAACCCGATTTAAAAGGGAACTTAGATTAAAATCAGAAGAAAATGCTCAAGAATATCTCCCTCTAGGACCTAACATGCAGGAAAACCTCCCAAAATTCAGAGTTTCTAATGCAGAAAATGCACAAAAGTCCCAAAACTAGAAGAAAATGCGCTGGAAGCTAATAGAAGGAGAATTCTAGGATCAAACATCCAGGAGCGCGTCCCAAAATTCAGTGTTTCTAATACTGGAAATGCCCAAAAGTCAGGTGAAAGACACTGAAAAACTGTATAAAATGTATGTCCAGCAGCACAGAAAAAGAAGGGAAGAAATTGTCTGCAAGAAGTCCCTATAAAACTTTCGTAAAATATGAAAGAACCTTCCTTATTTAGGTTATGACCTAGGCCTAGTCTAATATTAGCTAGATAGAAAAATCAGATCGTTAGGCTTCAAAAAAAGAGGTTTTGAAGAGGTAGAAAAAAATTTGATTATGTTGTTGGAATGTAGAATTTTTTGTGTGTGTGGTAGTCGTAGATCGTGGATGGGACAGATGCTGAGATGGTTAAACCTGGTCGGACTCTCCGTTGGTATTGAGTAGGTCACGGTATTTGGGGCCCCTCGGGTGGGAAAGGCGTACGAGAAGCGGGCGGCGGCCCAGCCGAGAGACATCCGCCCTTCGCTCCGACTATCGACTCGGTTTCGACCCGGCCAATCCGAAAGCGAGAACCTCATACGACTCGTCGCCTATTGGATGCATCTCGGATCGTACGATGTGAAACCTTTCCGCTCTTCACCCTTTTTTACCGCGCTCCCGGCTTAAACAGCTTCGATTGTTCTATTAACAACAATGAACTCATTCTTTTTCCCCCTTTTACCAAGAATTTCATACCAAACTCCCAAATGTTTGTACATAAAGACTTAATGAACCAGCCCAAATAAAACCGCATTTCTAAATTTCGACAGATATAAAAAAACAAAATGAAAGGGACAAAAACTCGGTTTAAATGTGGGGTTTTACGCGATGTCACTCTCTCTAAATATCTTGGCTTTGGCCAAATGAATTCTAGTAATATTTTGTTCTTAGTTTCCGGGAAACTAAAAGTAGCCAAATCCTATATTTAGAATGAAAATAAAGTTGTAATACACTTGAAAGATGGTTTTCTTAAATTGGTCTTACAGACCCCCTAGGGTCAAAACGACCCGTTAAACATAAGGTTAGCTATGCAGACGATCTTACTAGCCAAAATGATTATTTTGAACAATTTTCAAGGCATCTAGATTTTCCATCTTGACTAACTCAAAAATGAAGTTGTTGTGATACCCTCGATAGATGGTTTTCTGGAAGAGGGCTTACCTTAGGTTCAGAACGACCGAATTAATCAAGTTTGCCTCACTTTACTGCATTTTATGGCCAAAATTAAGATTTTTCAACGATTTCAAGGCCAAAAATGATGATTTTTGAACAGTTTTCAAGGCCGAAACGACCATTTATCTCTTCTATAAAAGAAAGTTGTGATACCCTAGATAGATGATTTTCTGAAAGAGGTTTTCCATTCCCTTTAGGGTCAAAACGACCCTTGGTCATTTATTTATTTCACATGCTTACGGGCTGAGCAACCCAATTAGCACCAATTTTTACAATATATTATTTATTACAATACAAACAACAATAAATAAGAATATAAATAAATAAATGTGAATTACATAATTAAGTTTACCACACTTTACAGCTTTTTAAGGCCAAAATGGAGATTTTTCAACTGTTTTCAAGGCCAAAATGAAGACTCTAAGCGGTTTTCAAGACGATTATTTATCTTTTCTAAAAAAGAAAGTTGAGATACCCTCGAAAGGAGGTTTTCTATAAGAGGTCTTTACCCTTTAGGGTCAAAATGACCAGTCAATCTTGAGTTTTTTTGTTGCTCCTGGCGTCACCATTTTTTCCGAAACATTTTTGCACCCATTATACATTCCACTTGTAGCATCACTTCTTAATATTTTAACAGTATCCCAATTTAACTTCGGCCTTCACCAAATCGTCGAACTTGCCCTAATTTTTTTCTTAAGCATAAAAAATCAATAGCAGCCGAAAAAAAAGGAAAAAAAGCTGCACCACCAATTTTTTTTCCCCCGCTGCCATTAAATCGAAAAGAGCGAAAGCCCCCACGCTTAGCATTGACCGAAGCTGACCACGTGGTGGGCGTGGAAGGTCGCCAAAACTTAAAATTCGCACGCCGTCTTCCATACATAGAAAAACATCACGCGATCTACTATGACGTACTAAAAACCAACCAAAAAAAATATTTATCTCGTTCTATAACAATGATCTAACCGGAATTATTTTGTTTATCATTTATTTTTCTCAGATTATACGCATTTTTGACCCCACTGTGCCAAGGTGAACTGGATTTGGAGATTTAAAAAGAACCAAAAAAATATGCAGTTCAAAAGAAAAAAAGGAGAATTCAAGCATTTCTTATAATAGCCAACCTTGATACATTTTATGAGCAAATATTTAACTCATCACATGTTTGGTAAGAACAATTAAGTTATAAAAGTTTATAAAAACAATAGATGTCTTCATAAAAAAAAAAAAAAGACGTTTTATTAGTGGTTCACCTTAGCGTCTGGGAACGTCCAGAAGGTTTTCTTTCTTCCGATCTCTTCCCCTCATTTATACTTCCCCCTCGGTTATACTTCCCACCCCTATACTTCCCCCTCTTTTATACTTCTCCTCTTTAATACATTCCCCTCCTAGATTTTTACTTCTCTTTAAGGAAGTTTTTGTTGGAAGCTCTTCAAACTAGTACTTTTTTTCAGCGACACATCAGGAGTTCCGCGAGAAGAAAGTCTTTTATCTCTTCCTCTCATTTATACTTCCTCCTCCTTTATACTTCCCCTCCGTTACACTTCCCCACCCCTATACTTCCCCCTCCTTTATACTTCCCCTCTTTAATACTTCCCCTCCTAGATTTTTACTTCTCTTTAGGGAAGTTTTTGTTGGAAGCTCTTCAAACTAGTTCTTTTTTCAGCGACACATCAGGAGTTCCGCGAGAAGAAAGTCTTTTATCACTTCCCCTCATTTATACTCCCCCCCTCCTTTATACTTCCCCTCCGTTATACTTCCCCTCTTTAATATTTCCCCCTCCTAGATTTTTACTTCTCTTTAGGGAAGTTTTTTTTGGAAGCTCTTCAAACTAGTACTTTTTTCAGCGACACTTCAGGAGTTCCACGAGAAGAAAGTCTTTTATCTGGCTAAAAAAAAATCGATTTTCCCCCCTCATGTGAAGATTTATGTCTCGCAATAAATTAGGATTTATCGGTTTCAGTTTTTCTTTTAAAATGACGGTGAATCATTGACTATATTTAAAGATTCTGCAAAATTAAGGCTCGTTTGTCGGTGGCAATCTACTGACCTTGGAAATTCCAGCGTCTAGAACGTTCCGTCGGTCGAACATATCCGGAAATTTTCAAGAGAGAGGAAAAAAAAATATAATGACAACTACTTTTTGGGGAATCCCTTACTCACGAGCCTTAAAATCTCTTTTAGTTGTAGAAAAGGATGTTGACTTTTTACTTAATCAAAATCTTCCATTTTTTCCCTCAAAAAAAAAAAAAAAAAAATCATTTATAATTGAGGTTTAATCGAGGTTTAATTTCATATAACGCAATCTTGACTTTGAAAAAAAATTGACCAGAATGATCTAGACAAACAGGAACTTAACAATTTAGTTACGGTTTTAAGGTCGTTTTCGATAGTTCGAAAGTGGTTTTCGTGGTTGGCTCACCTGAGGTTCGATGTTCAATCCCCAGGCTGTGAAGTTTTTTTTACACTGGGCGCTGAGGCAATGAGGCAAAAAATGTATTTTTTAAATTTAAACAAATTTAAGCATCCTGGCGTCCTTTATATTAGGTTCGATGAAAATTCATTGACCTCTATACAAGGAAAAAAAAAAATTAAAATTAGCCTGTTCGAACTTCCTGAATGACCCGAACGACATTATAGTCGCGTGGCTTGAGGGCAGTGACTTTTTTAATAAAAAAAAAAATATTTTGATTGAGGAAAAAAAATCGATAAAATGACGAGAATGAAAGAGAACAACAAAAGCGAGAAAAGGTGGAATAACCTTTAAAAGGAGAGGGAGACCGGCCGCACCTACATCGTCTGGAAATTTCCTACTGCGTCTGTAGTTTTCCAAAACAGGTGCATTTATTGTCTTCGGGAAAATCGCGTTTAAAAATAACATGTCGATTTTATAAAAAGATTTGTTCCCGGAGAAGCTCTGAGGCCTTCGAGGGAGAAAAAAGATCTTTGACTTGTCGATTTCAAGGTAGCTTTTAGTCTTTTTTGTTTTGTTCAACGGCATCTTGTATTTTCGGTCAGATTGTGGTCAATTGCTTTCTGATGCAATTTTTTATTCACTTTCATATAGCAGAGGTGAGATTAAACCGGGTTTTCTTTGGGGCCGTTTTTTTATGAGTAGAAATAAGTGCACATTTCAGATATCATATAAGTCTGTTATATGATTTTTGGCCAAAATAGGAAGGTTTTGACTGTTTTACCTACAAAATGGCAATATTTCAACTGTTTTATAGCCGATTTGGCGAGTCTACGTTCACATTTTTCCCGCCAAAATGACGATAATTGGACAGTATTCCCGCCGAAATGACGATATGTCGACTGTTTTACAGCCAAAAGAGCGATGATGTTTTACGGACACAGTGGCGATATTTCAATTGTTTTACCCACAAAATCGACAATATGTTCATATTTTTCCCGCCAAAATGACGATATTTCGACTGTTTTACCGCCAAAAACAATTGTTTTACGGACACTGTGGCGATATTTCGACTATTTTATCGTCAAAGTGGCATTATGTTCATATTTTTCCCGCCGAAATGACGATATGTCGACTGTTCTACAGCCAAAAGAGCAATGATGTTTTACGGACACAGTGGCGATATATTTTCAACTGTTTTACTGTCAAATTGGCAATATGTTCATATTTTTCCCGCCAAAATGACGATATTTCGACTGTTTTACAGCCAAAAGAGCGATGATGTTTTAGGACACAGTGGCAATATTTCAACTCTTTTACCTATTGGCAATATGCTCCTCATATTTTTCCCGCCGAAATGACGATATTTCGATTGTTTTACCGCCAAAATTGCGATATGTTGCATTGTTTCCGCTAAATTGGCCATCTGTTCATATTTCCTCCCTCAAAAATGGCCTTAATAGGACAGTTTCACTGCAGAAATTTTACCATTCCCCAAAGAGTCTTTAAAAAGTTTTACAGTCTCGAAAAACCCATGTTCGACACACCAATTTGGCACAAAACCAATTTCTCTCGGAATCGGAAGTATAAAAAAATGTTCTCAGCCCACTTTCATGTCATTTGAATAATAAACGAATCAAATTTTGGATGCTTATAATAATAGATTTCTTTTATTCGGGAAGTCATAAGAGATATGCGAAATCATTCTTTAGCCTTGAAACGGATTTGAAAGATCGACGAAACGTTCAAATACGACAGTGAACTGAGGCCTACGGCGAACGATGTTGCCGGAAACTTTATTTCTTCTTTTACAAGTTTTACAAGGACGCTTTTTTCTTCCAAACGATATGCGACATTTTAAAACAACGCGTTAAAAAAATGGATTTTTATTTTTTTAAATCAAAGGAACAATTAGCGATTTTAATTATTTTGTAATTGATTTCCTACATTTTATGAATTTTTTGATAACTTTTTGAACTGAAGATGACCTCTCGACAAGAAAAGGTCGGGAAAAGTCTTTGATCTTATAATGGAGTAAAAAACGGTAAGAAAGGTATTTAGTTAAAAAAAACTAATAGCTGTTAATGACCTAAAATACGAGTTTTACGAACATTAAATTAGCAATACATGGTCACGTAAAATGATGTAAGCTCAAAAATTAAGTTTTAAAAATTTTTTTACTGTAGAATGTGCTGAAAATTTTGGTCCTCGGTAGAAAAAACCAGAAAAACGCCCAAAAGTCCCACAAAAATTGGGTTTATTTGACAGAAAAAAAGCTCTGGAAAACGCCTAAAGGGTTTTTTTTCGGCAGAGAGACACATTGAAACGTCAGATACTCCGTTAAAAGTGGCATTTCTTATTTCAAAAAACAGTGAAATACGCCCAAAATTGTGTTTCTCGGCAGCAAAAACGAGGAAATCGTCCAAAAAACCGAGAAATTGGTCCTTTGACTGCACCCCACCATACGGAAAACCCTACCGCGTTCCAATCTTATAATTTCATAGCTCGATAAAAAAACCTAACGAACCAAATAAAACTAAAAGGTCGTTGTTTCTACATTCTGCCATCTCATCAAAAACGAGGATAAATACATCTGCGTTACAAAACAAATACAAAACCTAATCTATGAATGTCCTACAATAAACAAACACCTTTTTAAATTTTTGATTACGCACTCATTTCAACTTAGATTCCATAGTAATTTAAATAGCGCAGAAACAACTTACTTAAAAAAATAGGCCAGTTTTTTCTGTTGAGAAAGACAAAATTGATCTATCGAAAGAATCCAATATTGCATCTTATATAATGAAAATTTACGAAAATCTGTTCATTCAGAAGAAAAAACATCAAAATAAAAAACGAAAAAAACTTTATTGTACATACTAAGAATATTTTAAGTGGCTATCTAAAATACTGAAGATTTCAAGGACATATGAGACATTGCGGAAATAATCGAGATTCCAGGCATGGGTTGAAAGCGTACAAGGTTAAATCTTCATCTTTTTAAGAAGTTGGAATAATTAAAAGATAAGTGATAAAATTAAAAGAAAGCTTATTCTACTCCTGCTTATTATACAGGGTGTCCTCATTTGGACCTAATAACTAATAATTTTAGAATGAATAAAACCTTGGGGAAAAAATGTATTTCCTCTTTTGTACTTGACCGTTTCTTCCGGACTAGGTGGCAAAATGATATCGCCAAGGTTTCGTCAATTTCATCTCTGAAAGCTTTGCTTATAAAATTAAAAAGAAGAGAAGTAAATATTTAAAGATCTGAGAGAATCGTCCTAGATGTTCAAAAAAACTTTCTTTAAAAAAAAATCGAAAAAATCCCTTTCACATTTTTTTTATTTGAAGGAAAGATTCCATCTGTCTTTCTTTCCGTTTATAAGGTACTTAAGAATTTGAAGAATGTTCACTAAAAAATTTTAACTAGTAGGTGCATAGTCAAATATAGCACGGGAAATATTTTTGAAAAAGGAAAGTGATGTCTGCTGGTATTTCGCAGCCATTAAATCATCGTGACCGACTCTTTTAAGACTCTTTCACCACTTTCTTTAATTTTGCCGAAGAAAAATTGAGTAAAAAAACGTCAGAAAAAGCCAAATCCTACTCATCCCTAAAGAATTTTGTCTGCCGAACAGTGCGTGAAAAACACCCTTTGAGGCCCAAAAAAAAAAAAACATCGGATTTTCGTAAGTTTTTGTCAAAAACCCAAAAAATATAAACCCCCCCCCCCAAAAAAAAATCGGTCTACTAGTTTTTGAGATATCCTAGAAACTCGAAATACGTAAAACGGCCTAAACAAATGTGGCGGTATGAAATAAGCCAACCAGAAGGGACCTTGTAGTTCAAAGAAAATCCGCTAAATAGAAGTCACTGGTCTGTAACTTTCTATTTGAATGAATGAATGAATGAATGAATGAAAAATTACCTTTATTTACATTTAAATATACAAGATTTACAATTTGCTTGGTAAAAATCAGCATGGTTTTTTTTAACCGTCTGCTGGAGTTCGGTAAATTTTAACTTAAAACGTTCCTTTTTATAATTATGAATAAACTTATTATTATTTATTAAAATTTGCTTATTTATATATAATTTATATACACACAAAATTTTCTTTTTCTCTCTTTCTCTCTTTACTTATTTATTACAATTTATTGAACAAATCAACATAGTCATTCCTGTAGCTAAAGGCTCTCGTTGCAAAATTCACTAGGTCTTGGCAATTTAATGAGTTTAATTTCAAAATCAATTCGGATCTTTTTAACTTCGGGGACCCCAAATAGCTCCTCCTGAACTCGGAGAGAATGGAGCACTCGGCTAGAAAGTGAAACATGTCTTCCCTGTCCCCTGAATTACATAGCGGGCATTTTTCCTCCTCACTCGTTCTGTAAGGACAGCTGTTGAGGAACAACGCCTCACACCTCAGTCTGGCAAACCAACATGCCAAGAAGGGGGACTCTACTTTAGGAGTTTGAAGGGAGAGCTCTAAGGGGGATAAGGATAAATCTAAGGCTTTGAATAGGACAAACCTATCAGAAGAAAGGGCTTGGTAAGTAAATAGGTCTCGGTACTCGCTACGGATGGCATCAGCTAGGGAAGGGTAATACGATATCCAGGATTCGGTATTATCGAGAGAGAAGTTGAAGTTTACCTGAAGATCGAAGGCGAGTTTATTCAGCGAGGCGAACCAAGATAGATTTTTTTCATAATTTCAAGGGCAGTAATTTTGGCCAGACGCTGATCTGACAAAGTAAGGATTCGGCTGACATAAGATAAATGTAGTTTTAGGGTGAAAAGGAAGAGTGGGTCGGCTAAGGTTTCCATGTATAACATGTAGTTAGGGGTAAATGACGGGAGACGAAAAATTTTTCTTAGAAAGAATCGATGAAAAATTTCAATAATCTCGAACCTCTCAACCCCCCAAGCTTGGCAAGCATAACAGAGCATTGAACGACATACTGATAAAAAAAGCTTATACTTACAGCCCGGGGTGATGAGAGGGTTAGACAGAAGGCTAGGCCAGACCGTGTTGACTGCATACTTTGAAGCCTGTATTTTCTTTTTTAAGTGGGGAACCATAGACAACATGGGCGTTAGGGTTACTCCAAGATACTTGTAGTGGTTTACTATCTCAACAGTATTGCCCCTATAAAACCATTTCTCATTTTTTGCATACCTGCCGCCTCGCCGAAAAATCATTATTTTGGATTTATTTAAATTAACACTGAGATTCCAATGCGTACAATAGCGCTCTAAAATATCGATATTTTTTTGAAGGGCTACCGCGGAATCTGTAAGAATTACTATGTCGTCAGCGTACATTAGGACTTTTATTCTCACTCCCCCGCAAAAAACACCATAATCCAAAATGCTTGGAAGGTCGTCGAGGAAAAGGGAAAAAAGAAGCGGACTCAATAAGCACCCTTGTCTCACGCCAGAGCCAACACGGAAGAAATCAGAAACGGAGTTTCGCTGTTTGACAGCAGAAGCAGAATGAGCAAAGAGCGCCTTCAGAATGTTAATAATTTTTGACGAAAATCCTAAGTTGTACAGCTTATAGCAAAGCGCTCTTCTGTCAACAGAATCAAAGGCAGCCTTAAAATCTACAAAGAAAGCATAGAGTTTTCTTTTTTTACTGGCTATTTGAAGATTCACTAGATTAAGCAAGGTGAATATATGGTCTGTAGTAGAATAACCCTTTCTAAAACCCGCTTGGAATTCACTCAAAATTTTGTTTTCTTGCACGAACGACTCCATACGACGAAGCAAAAGCCCAGAGAAAATTTTTGCTATGCAGTTGATGCAAGATATTCCTCTGTAATTAGCAGGATCCGACGGATCTCCTTGTTTGAACAGGGGAAATATAATAGAATGACCAAATGACTCAGGCACCACTTCCGACTCGAAGATACTATTGAAGAAACCTAGCAATAACTCCAAAAACGAATCCGGCGCATGCTGGTAAAACTCATAAGGCACTCCATCACCTCCCGGGGTCTTATTAGCCTTAAAATTAATAAGCACATCCTTGATATCCTGTAAATTGAAGGGGCAGTCCAATGACTCAGCCAAAATTAGCGGCTCCGCAAACTGGATAGGGGAAACTAGCAGTTGGGGATTTAATAAGGACTGGAAGTAAGCCACTAATCCGTTGAGGGGGATAGCATCACTGCGATTTGCTACCTTATTCTTAAAATTATTTGCGATTAGCCAGTACTCTTTAGCGTCTCTCGTATTAATAAGCTTAGTAATTCTACTTGAGAAGAAGTCTTTTTTCTTTTTTAAACAAAGGGCCTTGAATTTCTTATTGGCAATTAAATATTGATCTTTTACCAAATTGCTATTCAGTTTCCGGTACAGGTTCAGCAGGCGAAAAACTCTCTTGCGAGAGGAACAACATTCTGAGTCGAACCAGGGATTTTTCGGGGCTGTATGGGGGAACACCTTTGCCGGAGCGGGCCAAGAAGCTAAAATTGAATTAACAAAAAATTGCTCTGTAACTACACCCTTTGAAGGAGGGGCTATTTGCATTAACTTAGACCTGTAACTTTTGAGACACTTTTCAGACCACCGTAACCTAGGGGGCGAGAGATCAACTACTGAGTCCTGATCTAGGGAGAAAGAGAAAGAAATTTTAAAAGACAAAGCCATGTGATCAGAATAGGATTCATTAAGAACAACAAAATCAGATATGATTGAAGAAGAGTCGATAGATACCAAACAGTAATCAATAACTGAGCTACCGGCGTCGCTGATAAAAGTAAACTCACCTTCACTATCCGAGGGGACACGCCCATTCAGGACAATTAGGTTATAATCGCTACAGAAATCTAAAAACTTGGTACCATTTGCGTTAATCACTTTGTCTTTAGAACGACGGTTATGAGAAATATCTTTACCTAAGGAGATGTGCTTGGAGAGAGCTTGTTGCGAATTAATTCTAGCGTTGAAATCACCAGTTAGGATAAATTGCTCATCAACAGCCAGGTCATAAGAGTCGAGGAGAGCCCTTAAGTCAGAAAAGTCCGATTCCCATGCGGAACCAAGATAAATAGGAATTATGTTAACCACAGCATTTTCTTCCTGCAACACAATTAAGTCAACACCCATTTTCTTTGTTAATTTTAAGTTACTTGATAAGGAGGTTTTGTAGGCCAGAATCTTACCTCCCTTTCCCCTACCCTGATTTAGGTCTCTTTTAGCCGGAGTAAAAATATATGTAAAATCTTTAAAAACGCTGCCGAGGCCAGGGGGTTCTTGCAATAGAAATGTTTCAAAAAGGTAAACAATATCGAATTGATTTAGAAATTTGGTGAAATGATTGAGAAATAATTTAGACTTTAAGCCACGAACATTATAGGAGAGCATGCTAATTTGTTTGGATTGAGAAGAAGAACAAGGGACATTTGAAAAAGAATTATTTATTGCACTTAGATTATTA
The DNA here is from genome assembly GCA_014119065.1 of Orius insidiosus. Classification (NCBI taxonomy): domain Eukaryota; kingdom Metazoa; phylum Arthropoda; class Insecta; order Hemiptera; family Anthocoridae; genus Orius; species Orius insidiosus. The sequence continues at coordinate 37,392 of JACGAQ010001304.1, read as the reverse complement.
TTTTTAATTGTTTTTAATTTATTAATCTTACTCAAGCAGACGGTCTTATCTCATAAGCCAGGGGAGGGGGCTCCAAAAGCCTTTAGATCTATGCCTTCGATGGTGTCGACTGCGAGCAGGTTCCCTCCTTCAGTTGTAGTTAAGCCAAGTTTCTCATCCCAGTTGTACACCTTATCGTTCACAAGGAGACTTTCCCCGCGAAGATTCATCCTCAGACCGGCACCCTTTGGGTCTCTGCGACAAGACGCTCTCACAGCCAAAAGCTTGTTTCTTCTTAGCCTTGTTGCCGGAGCGAAGTCTTGCGAAATGCTGAAGCCGCTGTTCCTAAGAATACTCGCTTTATTTATTAAAGCCCATTTATCTTCTACGGAAGCCAGGGATACCAGAATCAGATTACCATCACCATTCCTGCTACCAATACGTCTGGATCCTTTAAATTTCACGGGCTCTGTAACTTGAAGAACTTCTTCGAAGAACACCTTCGCCTTTTCTTGAATATCGTCCTCTTTTTTGTAATGGCATCCTCTTATTATGAGATTTTTCCTCCTAGCGCGGTTCTCAAGGACCTCTAATCTTCTTTCTTGCTTTTCACATTTAGTTGATAAATAGTTAACCTGCATGACCAACTTCTCATTTTCTTTTTGGAGCAACTTGATATCCTCTCTTAAACTGTTCACGTCCTCTTTAGTGGACAAGTGCTTGATTTTCGCGTCTAACAAGTCATTGATCGAAGCCAGAAGCTGACTGTTATCGTCCTGACCCATGGATCTTTTATTCAGACTTTCCTCAGGGGAGCTCAGTTGACGCTTCAACCTCGTCGTGGAACAAGACGGTGTGCTTTGCGAACCCGACGGAGTACTTACTGGTCTTGACTGCGCTTTCGAGTTATTACTTTTGACCCTAGATTCGCCTTTTCCTGTAGAACCTTTCTGACCTTTTGTAGAAGATTTGTCCTTTCCTTTAGAATCTTCTTTAACTTCTGTCTTGGGATTGATTTTCGAAGGTAGGTTTGTTGACATTTAGAGCAACAACAGACTGATATCGATAATTGATCTATCGAAAGAATCCAATATTGCATCTTATATAATGAAAATTTACGAAAATCTGTTCATTCAGAAGAAAAAACATCAAAATAAAAAACGAAAAAAACTTTATTGTACATACTAAGAATATTTTAAGTGGCTATCTAAAATACTGAAGATTTCAAGGACATATGAGACATTGCGGAAATAATCGAGATTCCAGGCATGGGTTGAAAGCGTACAAGGTTAAATCTTCATCTTTTTAAGAAGTTGGAATAATTAAAAGATAAGTGATAAAATTAAAAGAAAGCTTATTCTACTCCTGCTTATTATACAGGGTGTCCTCATTTGGACCTAATAACTAATAATTTTAGAATGAATAAAACCTTGGGGAAAAAATGTATTTCCTCTTTTGTACTTGACCGTTTCTTCCGGACTAGGTGGCAAAATGATATCGCCAAGGTTTCGTCAATTTCATCTCTGAAAGCTTTGCTTATAAAATTAAAAAGAAGAGAAGTAAATATTTAAAGATCTGAGAGAATCGTCCTAGATGTTCAAAAAAACTTTCTTTAAAAAAAAATCGAAAAAATCCCTTTCACATTTTTTTTTATTTGAAGGAAAGATTCCATCTGTCTTTCTTTCCGTTTATAAGGTACTTAAGAATTTGAAGAATGTTCACTAAAAAATTTTAACTAGTAGGTGCATAGTCAAATATAGCACGGGAAATATTTTTGAAAAAGGAAAGTGATGTCTGCTGGTATTTCGCAGCCATTAAATCATCGTGACCGACTCTTTTAAGACTCTTTCACCACTTTCTTTAATTTTGCCGAAGAAAAATTGAGTAAAAAAACGTCAGAAAAAGCCAAATCCTACTCATCCCTAAAGAATTTTGTCTGCCGAACAGTGCGTGAAAAACACCCTTTGAGGCCCAAAAAAAAAAAAACATCGGATTTTCGTAAGTTTTTGTCAAAAACCCAAAAAATATAAACCCCCCCCCCCAAAAAAAAATCGGTCTACTAGTTTTTGAGATATCCTAGAAACTCGAAATACGTAAAACGGCCTAAACAAATGTGGCGGTATGAAATAAGCCAACCAGAAGGGACCTTGTAGTTCAAAGAAAATCCGCTAAATAGAAGTCACTGGTCTGTAACTTTCTATTTTGAAGGAAGGTTTTTTTGGCCGACCACTGGTAAAAAGTGTTGAACAATACGAAGTGCGAGCTAGGCAACCCAATAACTTCCTCCTTCAATGGAAGGTTGAAAAGCCGGGTCGTTTTCCTACTCCCACTGCCCTTCAATGAAAAGATATTAACCTAGCACAGCCATGACTCGTTCCCATGAAAGGTCAACTCAACGCAGAAAGTTGAGAACCGATCTGCATTAAATTAAATGAAAGCAATTAATTTCACTTGATCTCTGCTCTCGGTCATCGAAAAGAGGATTGGAACAAAAACACATTCAACCGGTTATTAGCTCGTGATTGGAGTGTGATCTCTTCGTGTTGGCCTTCGAATACCGATACGTTCTAGATTCTCTCTTTTGGGCCCAGCCTGGCGGAACTGTGAATGTTGCTGTGCCTTAATTTTAAACCCATTAAAAGTATTCCGTTATGTTCATTATGAGCCTTAATCGTTGGGCAGTCGTGGACTCTGGTTTTCGAAGAATTTTTTTTAGAATTTAATGTGTTGTTTTTAGGAAAACAGGTGCTAATGTCATTAGGCCAATTAGGTCATCGGAGGGGATTCAGAAAAACTAATGGAGATCGAAAAACGCAATCTTTTTTACGATATCCACTTAGATAATTCTACGCAAAAGATTTCGGAAACCGCCGAAACAAACAAAATAGTCCCGATAGTCGAATGCAATTTGGAAAGATCCTTGAAAAGCGGTTTCGTCCTTTCGGGGTCGAAGAACTCCGAACGGGATATGGAGCCTTCCTGGAAATCCCGTGAATTTTCTAAGCAACTCGGGGTTTCTCCAGACCTAAATCGAAAAACCCAAAATGCGCATTTGTCCTTGGACTTCATAATTTATTGTTCCACGACAATCAGATAAAATATCAGATCAAAAAGAATGTTCTAGACCAAAATGATATGTGAAAGCCACATCATTGACATACTAGTCTAATTTGAGGTGTTCAACGATATTGAAAACAATATTATATAAGAAAAAGTAAAAATTACATAATAAAAAGCCATTTTGTGTCGTCTTTATTAACAGTGGCCATATGCACTTTACGTATTGAAAAAAAAATCTTTTTAGGAAGAAAGTCTATGATAATTTTTTTTGCGTCTGATTCGGTCTTCCGTGAAGGACGCGAAGCCTTTTTGTTGACCATTTCGAGACTTCGCAGTGTCCTTGAGGGATTCCACGGTTCGAAATTTGAAGAAGTAAACGGCACATACTTCTTTTGAATAATAAACCTCCCTGAATAATATTTATACAACGTAGATACGGACGTTTCTAGAACTACTTGTGAACATCCCAAGCCGGCCATCGTTTTCAAGAATTATGAAAACCTTTGAAATCTTCCTGGAAGTATGATTTTTGGAGCAAAACCGATAGCCAATTGCTACATTTTCCTTTTTTCTTCCGTTTTATGGAAGCGTTAAAGAAATATTAGCTTTGTTCCAACCACAGTTTGAAACTTTCGAAGCATGCGCAGAAGGTTTGGACGTCAAAGACGTCGCGTCATTCAAATCAATTGTCCGTCAAATCTGAAGTCATAGACTTGCAAATTCTTCTGCGGATGCTCCGGAAGTTCCAAACCAGTTTCAAACTTCAATCCGAAACAAAGTTTCTTAAAATGAAGGTTTTTCGGCCGATAGAAAACAAATGGTAGTAAGATTTTAACTTTCTTAAAGAAATTATTGTGGTACCCTCGACGTCTGGTTTTTGGGGAAGGGTCTTCCAGATCCCGGAGGGTCAAATCTAATATTGATCATAACCGATTTAAACTTTGTCTGTATAAATGCCGTAGCATTTTTTTTCGGGAACACTTTACGGCCACAGTTTTCAACCTATTTTCACCAAATTTTCTTTAGTCGGTAAACTAACGAGAACGATTTTTGAATTTCGAAAAAATGGCGGAGATATGACTGTTTGAAATTTTAAAAAATTCACTGCGGCCGAACCGTAGGTCCGATTTTCACCAAATTTACACCAATTACTCCTTATATTTTTTACGAATTTTCGGTGTCAAAAAATTATCTTTTTTTTTCACATTAATAATTATTATTTAATTAGGCAGAAATTTCATACTTCCACGCCTTACGAGAGGGACCTCTCTTGTGCAAAAATCCCATTATTTTTACCTTGATACTTTGAAAAATTTTTGAAAAAAAAAAAGAATTTAGAAAATTTTTCGGAAAAAAAGCGCAAATTAAAAAAAAAATAAATAAATAAATAAAACTTAGTACATAAAAAAAACAAAAAAAACTTCCCCCTCCGTTATACTTCCCCTCCCTTATACTTCCCCTCTCTTATACTTCCCCCTCCTATATTTTTCACTTCTCTTTAAGGAAGTTTTCGTTGGAAACTCTTCGAACTAGTACTTTATGTATTTATTTTTTAATCGCCATTGTTTGGATAAACAGCTGGAGGAAAAGTCAGACATTCCATAACTGGAATTAGATAATCTCGACCCTGATAAACGACTTTCCTGTTATACCTCCCGACGGTCAACTCGAACTTCCTCACTTCCATATTCATAAAAAAAGAAACCCCAAAATCTCAACGAAGATAGTCACACATTTTTGAATTTTATAATCGGTTTAGCACTGGATTATCCATTCTCACCCTTGACACGGCATCCTGTTGAAAGTCTCCGTCCTTCGCCTTCAGGGGTAAAAATTTTTTTAAAAAACTCTTCCTGAAAAGTGGAAACGTGTGGCCGAGAAATTGATGACCTTTTATTTTTTTGACCTCTTCAATTTTTGATTAGATATGAAACAAGGGCGTGGAAAATTGTGATTCACTTTTGTTTTTCTTCATCTTAAAAGAATTTCAAAGAAAAAGGTCGATATTTAATCAAAATATTGTTTTAACAACCGATTATCTTTAAAACCTAAATTATCGGTTCTTATTTTATGAAATTGACGAAACAGTCCTATAAATAAATTAAAAAAGGTAATCTAATCAATTCAAAACGGTCACATGAAATCTCGAGTTTTCAATTACGGCTTTCGGATTGTTATTTTCCGCTCCAGTTCTAGGACACTTGAAATTTTTGCTTTTAATTTAATAACGGAGTGTAGCGACAAGTTTGACCGGATTGCACAAGGGCGAGTGGAGTCGACGGCCAGAGCTTGTATTGGGAAAGAAAAAAAAGAAAAAAATCGCGACGTTGAGGGAAGCTAACGAAAATTTCATAATTTTTTTTCTTAATTTTCACACCCGAAGTTGTATAACAAGTTTAAAACAGTGTCATCCGTTCTGCCTTTTTTCGGCTACAGTTTGGAAACATTCAGCATTATGACGTCATAAAATTTGCCAATTTAGCTGGTCAAACTCTCATTAAAGAGGCAGTTTCCTCGTCGTTTTGGCTTGATTTTCGGTGTATAAACGCCCGATTTATCAGGCGTTCGGGCGTTTGACATTTCTTTTACGGGTTTGGTCGTTATTCTCACTTTTTTGGTGCAGAAACACCGGTTTCATCGGGTTTTTGAGCTTTCAACACCCTTTACAATCGGATGTTTTAGCGTTTAACACCCTATTTTTTATGTTTTGACCCTTTTTTCTAAGTTTTTTAACAAATAAGCCCCCTTTATACTTGATTTCGGGCGTTTTTCTCTGTTTTTCCGATAGTGAACACCCTTTGCACTGTAGGGGATATTCCCCTGTCCCTTGTTAGGTTGGCAATATTGTCATTAACCTATATAACAGTATCTCATACTCTAAGTTTGTCCGTCATTGTTGTGATCCAGTAGGTCCACAGCAGATCACGTCGGAGTCACTATCCTCAGTTGGATGATTGTGGATTAAATTAATAATTTTAGTCGCTTTTAGGAGAGAGAACTGTATTTACAAACGATAGACATAAGACGGACAAACTTAGAGTATGAGACACTGTTATATCGGTTAATGACAATGTTGCCAACCTAACAAGGGACAGGGGAATATCCCATATAGTGCAAAGGGTGCTCACTGGCGGAAAAACAGAGAAAAACTAGCACTACAATAACTCGTGAAATCTCCAAGGTTATAAAGTTGACAATGAATATAAAATTAATTTTTTTTACCCTGATTGTAATTTACAAGCCGGAAACTCACGTTTTTGACATTGCTGAAATTATTCATTCCCACCCTTTTTGGGACTCATTATGAAATCGTCTGCAGACAATGATTTCCATCCTTCTACGGCCGTTTTATTAATTTTTAATGAGTATTAATTTGAATTGACGCAAATCATGTATTTTTTAAAAAAAATTTGTTAATCTAATTTCTGAATTTTTGTTTTTTGTTTTTTTGAGATCATAACAATTAATAATGTACTTATTAATTAATTTTTTTTATTATACTTCCCTTCCTATACTTCCCCCTAAGTTATACTTCTCTTCCCGTAAACTTCCCCCTCCGTTATACTTCCCCTCTTTAATACTTCCCCCTCCTACACTTTTTACTTCTCTTTAAGAAAGTTTTCGTTGGAAGCTTCTCAAACCTGTACTTTTTTTTAAAGTAAAGTCTAGATGAACCATGCCAAATCCTTCGAGTTATCAGTTATCAGTGTTGTCACATTAATTTCCTATTTAATAAAAAAAAAATTTAAATTTTTTCTTATTAAAAGGAGGTAAATAGGTGAAAAATTGGGGTCAAACTGTATTTTCCAACCTTGAAATTCGTATCGAACAAAGTTCACGTTCTAGATTTTTCCACCCCCGGTTGGAAGCCTTTCCAATGCTATCTTGGATCAATTTTTTCTGTACGGAAAAACAAAAATCTCTGGCCGAAAAAAAAAAATGCAAAAACAAAACCGATATTTTATAACCAAATCCCCACCAAATTTGAAAACAATGAAAAAATTGGAGCACTCGCTGTTTGTTTCATCGGTGGGGTCTGAATATTCAAAAAGGAAGTTTATGAGAAACGCCCTGGATTGGGCCATTGTGCGCAAATTAATTTTAGCCATCAACTTTGACACCTGAACTGATTATCAAATTAAATTAACAATTTTTAGTTTAATCCACCAGGTGAAAGAATTTTTTTTATTGAGGGATAACAATGGAAACACCGGTGGTTGACACGGTGGACACGTCCCAAAACGTTTAGAAATCGTTTTATAAAGATCGAAATCGTCCTTCAAATCGTAAAGTAAACAAAAAAGGCTTTGACCTAAGAAATATAGAAGGAAACCTTCAAATGATGACTTATTTAATTTTTCTTTATCCACGACAATAATTCGTACAAAAGATGACACCGGAGAAGGCCGGGTTCATTACTTTGATTTCCACAAAGTTCACGGACTCCCCTTGACACCGATCGAATAATGATCCTTAAGTCCATCGGCTATTTCGCCAAAAAACTGGAGAAAAAAAAGGAACTAAAACCCCTTTCGACGTAAAAAGCAAACGCGTGTTTTTTTCGGTTTTGAAACGGGCAGTCCTTTTGTTCGCGGTTTAATTGAGTGGTTGTGTAATGTTTGTTTTCTGAAATTTACGAAAGGAGGGTCTTCAAAATGACCGATTCCGTTTCGTAAAAATTCTCACAATCTGCGGTTAAACAGTCCGGACAATATAAATAATTTTAAAATAATGATAAAAGGAAAATAGATACCTAATTCTTAGTAAAGTATATTTATTTTAAAGTGATTTTTTTCCTCGTAGCTAAAATTTCGGCTAGTGTTTTCAACAGTAGGTAGAAAAATGAAAGTATTCGCCCAACCAGGTCGCACGAAACGGGAGTAAGCAGCCCAAATTTCTCCCTACTAAAAAATAGTACTGTAGCAAATTAAACAAAACTATAGACTATTTTTGCGAATTTTCGGGGGAAAAAGAAGGAAAATTTTAAAATTACTGGAGGAAGTGTGCTTGAATCCCGAAAAAATGGGACGGACGGCCGGCACCACAGACAACCTCATGAGTGGTAAAACTCGAAAGTTCTTTCCTTATAAAAGAAGTGATGGGTTAAATTGATGGTCACAATGGACAAAGGGTGTTGAATTACAACGGGAAATACAGGTCGAATAAATTAAAATCTGAAATTAATTAATTATTAATATAGGTACACACGGGGACAACAAACAGAAAGGAAAAAAATAATAAAAATCCGATCGAAATTGACCGTGAGGCTTTTCCGGGGGGAAAAAGTGATGATGCCTCGATAATATCTTTTCAACATATTTTTGACTAAAAAAATTGAAGTTTTGTGACATAAAAAATCATTTTCGTCGGATTTTTGGGCATTTTATTGAACAAAATTGCCTTAAACTAGGGTTTTTAACCTTAAACAATGGCTTCGGAGCCTATAATTTACTTATTTTTAGCTACCTTGCAGATTTTTTGGATGTAAATTTATTTTTTTGGGAAGCTCGTTATCTCTAAGTAGTCGATTGTTTCTTTCTCCAAATGAAAGCGTTTAAAATTCTAAAAAACCCAAATTTTTTTTAAAATTGCGTCACCTTTTAATAAAATCGAACAAAAGGACGTCAATAGTAGAAGAAACAATATCGACCTTGTTGAAAAAATAAAGTCCGTAAGTACGGTATAAAAAAGAAAAAAAATTCACCATTTAAGGAAAAAAAGATATCTTTGAAAAGCAGGTGGAATTATTTTTATTTCATTTTTAACGTTTTTCTCTCTTCATAATTTGGTTTTGATATGCTTTAGAGGTCAAAGGAGGATCTCGGCTTTCTCTTTCGATAATCGAAGCCCTTCGTTCGACTTAGAACCGCATTGTTATCTAATGGATTCGTTTCAAAAGATTTATATTGGCTCATCCTACTTTTCCTATAATGAAAACAATGGGACGAACTATGAAGGGTATTTCTAGGGCAAAAAAATCGCCCAAAAAGGACGTTTTCTGGCTGAAAGACCAAGAAAAAAGTCTTCGGGGTGTTCGTAGGATAAATTGTTTATACATCATAATTTTCATTTTTAAAATTTCTGTTGATAGATCTAATATGGTTGACATTTTCAGATTTTAAGAATAGAAAAATCTTTGCCCATCAGAAGGCCGGATATAGAACATGTCGATATTGACGTTTTTTCCCCAAATTAAAAATGTAACCTTTTATCCTACCGTTGAAATTCACATATACACAAACTTAGATCTAATAACCTTCAAAAATAATTTTGCATTATTTTTTCATCTAATTAATTTGCAATTCTTGTGTATGAAATTTTAATGAAAAATAAAAATTTATAAAATGCGAAAAAAATTTTTTTTATCAACTTTAAGCCATCGTAGCGTGAATAGTAGAAACATAAATTTATTCATTAGAAAACATCAAATCTCACGATTTTATTTTATAAGGACTTAAATTCGTAAATCAACTGTTAATTAAAAACTAATTGACCTATTCGAAAATATGCAAATATTTAATCAATCGAACGGATTAAAATAAATAATTAAATAAAACTCGATTAAAATACGCATTGAAATTCTGCCCGTAAGCATTGTTTTCTTTGCCTTTTCCCTTGACCTAATACGTTATCAAGGCGAATAGTTTCGATTCTTCAAAAAATTAATTTGAAATTTTACAATTTAGGTTATATACAAATTTGAAACTGCTTATTGGGTTGAAATTTAGGTTTGTTTTTCACGTACTTTTTTTTTTTAATAAAGATCCGAGCTGGAAGGGTTCCAAGCGGATTATTTGCCAAAAATTGTGACACTTCTAATTCAAAAGAACAACCTTTTAAAAATTGACCCGGGTTGTTAACATTTAAATGTTTATTATAGACAAACAATGCTCTACTTTCTTAAAAAGTACCTGAAGAATTCCTTCTAAAAAGTGAAAGAAACCCCAAATTTTAATGGTTTTTGACGAATTTATTTCGCTTTTGGAAAGAAAAACGACAGTTTTTGACGAATTTTCCTCGCTGTTTGAAAGAGAAACGTCAGTGTTTACAAGATTTTGACGAATTTTTCACACTTTTGGAGAGAGGAACCTCATTTTTTAAATAATTTTGACGAATTTTTACTCGCTTTATAAGAGCAAAACGTCAATTTTTTCATTTTCACGTATCTTTTTTCTGGCTTTTTGAAAAAGAAACCTCAGTTTTCACATCATTTTGAGAGAGAAACCCCATTTTTACTGCTGTTTGACGTATTTATCACGTTTTTGAGAGAAAAACCTTAGTTTTTTCAACATTTTGACGAATTTTTCTCACTTTTGGAGAGAAAAACATCAGTTTTTAAATAATTTTGACGAATTTTTCTCGCTTTTTGAGAGAAAAACGAAAGGCTAGGTTGTAGAAGTTATATTCAGATTCGTTTTTATTGTAGGGAGTGCCATCTCTTACGAAATCGTAGAACTAAATTCCTGAATTAACTATGACGATGACAGCAAATATGAGAAGTGCATTCAATATCAAGAGTAGGGTTGTTGCGATACTTCCGATATATTCGATATTTTCCTTCCGATATATCGGTTCATCCGATATTTTCCTTCCGATATATCGGTTCATCCGATGTTTCCCTTCCGATACATCGGTTCATCCGATGTTTCCCTTCCGATACATCGGTTCATCCGATATTTCTCTTCCGATACATCGGTTCATCCGATATTTCCCTTCCGATACATCGGTTCATCCGGTATTTCCCTTCCGATACATCGGTTCATCCGATATTTCCCTTCCGATACATCGGTTCATTATCGCTTCTCGGCCTTTTGGCTAAGATCAAAGTGTAGTACATCGGTTCATCCGATATTTCCCTTCCGATATATCGGTTCATCCGATATTTCCCTTCCGATATATCAGTTCATCCGATATTTCCCTTCCGATATATCAGTTCATCCGATATTTCCCTTCCGATATATCAGTTCATCCGATATTTCCCTTCCGATATATCGGTTCATCCGATATTTCCCTTCCGATATATCGGTTCATCCGATATTTTCCTTTATTTCATCTGTCCCGGGTATCACAATAACTTCCTATTGAAGAAGCAAAGGAATGCAGGAAAGTTTTTAAAAAAATCAAATTTTTAAAATAAATTTTTATAAAGAGTTCTCAAAACCCAGAAAAAAAAAATTGATTTTATGTACAATGATTTGTTCAATTTGAATAAAAACAACAAAAAGTAAGCTAAGTTTGTTCATTTTACAATGAAAAAGTAATTATCTAGTGGTTAAAAAATAATTAAAATTTGAGGTATTACAAGAATAAATATTCTTAAGATTGACAACAAATTGTAACAATGAATCAGCCCTAAATGAGAGATAGAGAGAAAGAAAAAAAAGGTTTTATCTTTTAAATCGGTTTCCTTTTAAAGCCTGGAGCGCTTTAGCCATCAATGGCGCTTTTTTCTTCTTCATTGCGACTGTTGATGAGGAAGAGCTGCCCCTGGATACGGAATGCGGTGGCGCAGGAACGGTCGTTGTCGCTTCTCCGCCAGGAGTATGACCTCCAAGAACAGCCTTAGTCAATAATTCATGTTTCGATTCTGAACTTGATGGCCGACTACTAGAAGCAGTACCATATCTCGCCTAAAGACCCACATAAAATCAAATTTTTAAATATTTTAAAAATCAAACCTGTTTTTTAGCTATATTTCGTGGTGGTTTAACAACGCTATCAACATAAGCTAATTTAGCAGTTCTCACGGGTGTCGATTTGGCAATTGAATGATTTATATTTGATGTGATGGCTTTCAGTTTCTTTTCTCTTTCATCCATGCACCTCTAAAAAATAAAAAATAACAAAGAATTTTTAGATAAAAAGAAACATACTAAGTAAACGTCTCGCCACGATTCCATCTCTTGACGTTGAGCTTTTTTGAAGTCTTTTTTACAATGGAATTCCCAAAGCTCATCCGTATCTTCCACCAAATAAGGATTGTAATGTTCTAGCACATAAAGCTGGTCAGCATTCATTTTCATAAGTACGGGCTTCAAAATTGAATATGGGACACCACCAGTGAATTCCAAAGCTAAAAAAAAAATTATGAGATAGTTGTGATTTTCAAATTTTAAACTTTTACCATCAATATTTGCAGATAGTAAATGAAGACATAAATTATATAGGGAAGGTACTTGATAATATGATCCAGTCTTCACGCCAGAATAAACTTTAGTTCTGAAAAAAAGAAGAAACCAAAATTATGCACAAGAAAGACCAAAAAATTCTGGCTCCTACATTTCAGTTACAGTTTTGAGGTAGAAAAAATGAGAATCTTTGCCCAGCCAGGCCAAAAGGAACGGGCGAGAACACCCAAAAATTCTGGCTACTACATTTCAGTTACAGTTTTGAAGTAGAAAAAATGACAGTCTTAACACAGCCAGGCCACAAGGAATGGGCAAGAAGACCCAAAAATTCTGGCTACTACATTTCAGTTACAGTAACAGTTTCAAGGTAGAAAAAATTATAGTCTTTGCCCAGCCAGGACACGAGGAACGAGCAAGAACACCCAAAATTTCTGCCTACTCATTTTAGTAAAGATTTTAAGGTAAAAAAAGGAGAGTATTTGCCCATCAAGGCCACATGGAATGCCCAGAACACCCCAAAAAATTTTGCCTACTACATTTCAGTTACTATTTCTGGGTAGGAAAAATGTGAGTCTTTGCCGAGCCAGACCACAAGGAACGGGCGAGAACACCCAAAATTTTTGCCTACTACATTTCAAGTTACAATTTCAAGGTAAAAAAAGGAGAGTATTTGCCCAGCCAGGCCGCATGGAATGGGCGAGAAGACCCAAAAATTTTGCCTACTACATTTCAGTTACTATTCCTGGGTAGGAAAAATGTGAGTCTTTGCCCAGCCAGACCACAAGGAACGGGCGAGAACACACTACATTTCAGTTACAGATTCGAGGTAAAAAAAATAAGGATCTTTGCCCAGCCAGGCCACAAGGAACGGGCAAGAAGACCCAAAATTTCTGCCTACTACATTTCAGTTACCGTTTCGAGGTAGAAAAAATGAGAATCTTGGCACAGCCAGGCCAGAAGGAACGGGCGAGAACACCCAAATTTTCTGCCTACTACATTTCAGTTACAATTTCAAGGTAAAAAAAGGAGAGCATTTGCCCAGCCAGGCCACATCAAATGGGCAAGAACGCCCGAAATTTCTGCCTACTACATTTCAGTTACAGTTTCGAGGTAGAAAAATGAGAGTCTTTGCCCAGCCAGGCTACATGGAAATGGCGAGAATACCCAACCTTTCTGCCTGCTATATTGCAAGTACAGTAACAATAATTTCAAGGTAGAAAAAATGAGAGTCATTGCCTACCCAGGCCGCATGGACAGGCGAGAACATATCAAATTTTTGCCTACTACATTTTTTGGGACCTTTCCCCCAACCCCTAATAAATTTTATTGAAGGTAAGGAGTATTTGGTGAATATCAGACCAATAGTAAGGACGTGGCGCAATAAACAAAACTCTTGACAGGCAGATCTCCACCATTTTTGCGCTTAAAAAAAAACTCTTGAAATTTTCAAGAAAGCAACAAAAGGAAGATTTGTGTAAACTTGGTGAAAATCGGAAGAAAATTGCGGCCGCAGAAAACCTGTCAAAGGAAATCCGGCGCCACAAACACCACGGTTTTCCTCCACGGTCTAGAATACTCTTTTCCAGAGATTGTGCCATGTATGGTATCACAATAACTTCTATTTGGAAGTTAAACAAGGAATTCATTAATTTGATCGCTATTTGTTTCATGTGTGCCCTTATACCCCCATCATGATAACCTTGCTTCAGTCCCCAGGGCTTTTGGAGTTTTGATGAACTTTCAATGGCGTAGAGGCCATGAAAGCCATTAATGTTTAATTTATTACTTTGGGCTTAGAAAATCCCAGGAGACGCGAGGAATGAAAATATATAAATTATGGCTAAAAATACCTTAGGTTTTTAGTAGTCATGAGAGAAAACATAGTATCTTCTTCAGATTGAGGTTTTGAGTTCCTCCGCATATTCTCAGGTATCTGCGGAAGGGGTTTGTAGTGAGGAAGAATCTCCGGTAAGGTACTAGAAATATCAAGCTGCATCGGTTCAAGTTTGACAGGCTTCGAGAGAGCTTCAGGCATTTTAAAAGGATCCGAATAACTCGGCTTTTCTGGCGAAGATGACGAACTATGCGAAGATCCGCGGGAAGATTTCGGGACAGAAGTCGATTTCGTAGTCGTCTCCGATGTCTTCTTTTTCTTTTTCGGTGGCGTATAAACACCCATCAAAACATCAGCGAAACTAGCACCTGAAATAATTTAAACATTAAACAAAATCGAGCTGTAAAAGGTTGAATAAAATAGTAGATTTAACATTCATGAGATTGATTTAAACATTAGATTTTTCGTTAATAATGATGCTTGCCAAATAGAAAATGGAACAGCAAAAATGTTTAGGGTTTTTCATGGCTGAAAACTGAGAAAAAGCCCAAAAAAATTAACCAAAAAGGGTATTGCTGGGCTGAAAAATTGATATTATACAAAAAGGGAGTTTTTTGGCAGAAATAGCGAGGAAAATACTCAAAATGTAAATAAAATGGAGGGAAAAAAATCATTGAAACGGGCAAAATATGATTAAAATGGTTTTTCTTATCCGAAAACCAAGGAAAAAGGCCCAGAAAATTTAGAAAAAGCAGTTCAATTTCAAAACGCACTAGGGAAAAATTGGTTAAAAAGGAATATGGTAAAAACACGACCAAAATTTTGGTAAATTATGGGGTTTCTCGGTTAAAAAAATTTACGAACCTGATTCATGGTCAATGCTGCCATCTTCGTTTCTTTCGATTTTGACTTTAGATTCCTTTTTCTTTGTTTTCTCTTCGACTTCTTTCTTGACTTTCTTTTCGTTTTCTTTAATCATTTCTTTAATATCATCGTCTTTTGAGGTCTTTTTTTTACAGTGCGAGCTTGATCGGTGCTTCTTATGACTAGACTTGTGATGCGAGCGGTGTCTTCGTTGGTTTCGTTCGGACTTATCGCTCGAATCTGAATCACTTTCAGAATCCGAATCGGATTTTTCGCTCGATTCCTTTTCGCTGTCGGAATATTTACGTTTCTGATCTCGTTTTTTACATTTTTTCTTTCTATAATCTTCGTTGGAGTCTTCTCTGTGATGCTTTTCTTTTTTATGCTTTTTGTGGTCGCCGTTGTGACTTTTTTCTGAACGTTTCTGCGGCACTGGGGTTTCTTTGTCGTCGCTTTCGGTTTCAGCGCATTCCTCAGCGGCGACCATCGATTTCCATTTTGCAACAAGCGCCTTTGCAGCGTCGCCGACTTCACCGTTGTACTTCCGCAGCGAATTCACACTTCGGCCAACTCCAGTCTCCTGTAAATGCTGAACCAAAATCGGCAAAACGTACAGCCTCTGAATACACCTCATCATCTAAAAAAATATTAAAATAACTTTATAAATTTTTAAATAATACTTACTCGTTCTGAATTTTCTGGGCATCTTTCGATATCTTTTTGGTAGTGGCGAATTTGTTCGATGAGTCCTTTACCGGACATCTTTTCTTTTTTATTCAACGCTTTAGCTAGGTACTAAATCGCATTTTCTACTTAAATAAATTAAAAAAACAAATAAACACAATTTAAAAAATAGACTAGTTTTGACTTGATGTAAAGGAACTATTTTTTTGAAGCGAAAGTAAAACCTGAAGACCGTAGAACCAGCTGGCAAATGTTTTTCTTTCTTTTTTTTCGTGTCCGGGGAAAGCCGCCGTTCTCGTATCCCAGTCTGACGAGTCCTCCCCCACTCCGTCCGTCAGCGAAACGTCATTTTCAGGATGCAAAAAGCGCTGATCGTCAAGGTCGTATGACGTCATAAATTGATTAACTATTTTAGTAGTATTTTTTTACACAAATTTTACTTTCAGAAAAAAAAATTGAACAAAATCTTCTGTCTGGTGAAGCGGGAGATTTGTTTTAATTCGTTTTGTGACGTAAAAAACTGTCATGGAATGAACTGAGAGTTGAGAAACCGCCAAAAGGTTCTTTTTTTATCAAAATTGTTGATAAACAAAAGCCATGCTGTCAAATCAAGAAATTAATTAAGTTAGCGAATTTGATTGTTCATAATGAATTGGAAAGCATCGCGTAAAAATCTTCCCCAAAATCTGGAATGTTCGAAAGAACATTTTGTAAGTATAACTGGATTTTTTTGTTTTCCTTGACTTTAACTTCCTTAAAGAAGTTATTGTGATACCCTCCACGTCGGGTTTTTAGGGAAGGGTCTTCCAGACCCCGGAGGGTCAAATCGAATCGTTACCAATCTCAACTGTGTCTTTGGTGCCGGCCGTCCGTAGCATTTTTTCCGGTACGGCCACAGTTTTCAACCGATTTTCACCAAATTTTCTTTAGTTGGTGAGCAATAAACTAACGAGGGCGGTTTTTGTATATCGAAGAATTGGCGGGGATATGTCTGTTTGAAATTTAAAAAAATTAGCTGCGGCCGAACTGTTGGTTCATTTTCACCCACCAATTACTTGTATCACCTATTCAACCTATTCACTAATTTTCGGTGTAAAAAAATCATCATTTTTTAACATTAATTATCATTTTAGTTGGGAGAAATTTCTTACTTCCACGCCTTTGGAGAGGGACCTCTCTTGGGCAAAAATCCCATTATTTCTACCTTGATACTCAGAAAAATTTTCGAAAAAAAAACTTAAAAAATTTTTCAAAAAAAAAAAAAATCCCCTTCCGTTATACTTACTCTTTTTTATAATTCCCCTTCCGTTATACTTCCCCTCCGTTATACTTCCCCTCTTTAATACTTCCCTCTCCGTTATACCCCCCCCCCCCCTTATATTGTTTATTTATTTTTTGACATAGAAACCCTTGTTTTCCTGTAGTTTTCCATGGTTGTATGACAGTAAAACCCGGATTTTTGACAGTAAAACCCCGTTTTTATATAAGTTTTCCTCGTTTTTTGACAAACCTCTATTTTTGCATGATTTGAAGGTTTTTCATTTTATTTATGTCAAAGGAACCCTCATTTTCAGGATTTTTTCTCAGTTTTTTGATAACTGAATCCATTTTTACTTGATTTTTGGTATTATTACATGGCTTTTTGACCGAAAAACCTCTTTTTCTTCTCTTTCTTTAAAAGGCTATCTTCTTTATCCTATAAATTTAAGGGCTCAAGGGTTATGGGCAAGTTTAAGGGCAAATCTCAGTAAATTTCGGTTTGCGTTAAAGATGGAATAAGGGTTTTTGGTCAAAATTTTGGCAAGGACACACTTAGTGCCCAAAATTTTGTACCAAATAAGCTTCACATCTAAATTCGGCGTTCAAACTGAAATGGAGGACTAAGAGCAGGGAAACTTAAAAATCCTTCTTTTTCAGCTCAAAGCGATTGATGCAATCAACGAGCAAAACGTCAAAATTCACCGTCTGGACAGATTTCACAGCAACATTAAATCCAAGATGATCTCAAATTGTGAGCATAATTCGACTGGTGTCTACGTTAGGTCAAAACTGATGCCTCATATGAGTAAAATTAAGTTAAAAGCTTTCAGTTTATTTATTGTTTTTATAGCTTTACCAAGTAATTTCCACCTTCTATTGATGCAACTTCAGAAAAGTATTTATAAACATGACTGGAGCGCTGCTGCAAGATGCATTGAATATCTGATCGAAAAGAACGGCCTCGTTTTCCCCATAATTTATAAAGTTAGTTTAAAATGTCATTTATGTTCTTTTAAATTTGATTTATAGAGTATAATATTGATACTTCTGTGTCACCCGAATTCGTCTAGAAAACATCTTGAAGACTTTTTAGAGTAAGATTTATTTTATTTTAAATTTCTGATAATTTTCTAGATTGTATCTTTGTTTACGAACGCCTGAGGACAAGCATAACTTTCTAGTTGAAGTCCTGCAACTCCCACCGCAGATTAGACAGTGGAATCCTGTTAAGTTTGTAATGGAAGAAGATGAAGAAGAAAATAATGAAGACGATGAAAATGAAATAAACGAAGTTGAATAATTTGTATTTGTAAATATTTTTTCACCTTACGCAAAGAAAAGTTACTACCTCTGTTTGCGGCTTCCATTTTCGTGTAAAACAGTGTTTTTCATCATTTTTGAAGCCTGCGCCCGAAATTTTAGGATTTTAGAGTAATCGATAACGCATTATCATTCAACTGATTAGTAATCACTGATTAATATATTACCTGTAAACAAGCATTTCGCGACGCCGCCAAGGGGAGCTTGAAAACGGGAGCACGGGCGCTTCATGTCTCCTCAAATTATCTTTTGTCAGACGCAAGACTTGGCGGTCATGTTGGTTAGTATCTCAAGCGCCCCCGTTGAGAATCACTGGTCTAGAAGCTACCGTAATTTTCTTAATTACTTTTGAAATATTAGTAAAAGGCAAGACTCTTTTTTTTAAATTTATTTATTATAAATCAATTATGCTATTTTACATTTTTAAAGCAATTCACAATTTTCAATTTTTCTTTTTTTTTGAAAGCTAGCATTCTCTCCTTTTGATTGCGAACCTTTTATTTTAAATATTACATTGAAACAAGCTTTTCTGACTAGATTCGTGACAACCTTACAAACCCGCTTATTTATCACCTCAGCGATATTTTCTTTTAAATATAAATTATATAAAACGTACAATATTATAATTTTTTTGGGGGGGCATTATATATACCGGGTTGTATTTACACACTATAAGCGGTCACACCTTAAGTGCTTAAAATAAAAGTGCTTAAAACACATAAAAATGAAGCCACGGGGAAAAACTAGTATATAAAATATATATACGAAAAAACGCAGTGTTTTTTATTTAAATAAATTTTTTTAAACGGTTTTGAGTGGACACTTCACTCGATGTGATATGCGATGTTTTTAATTGAAGGGTTGTTAAATAAAAGAACACCCTGTAAATAACGTGCCCGATCACTACAAAGTGATTCACAAAATCCGAACTATTGTCGGCTAGCATAAATTCTTAATTTTTTTTCTTCTAGCACTGCTCTACTTAACAATACAGAAAATATACAATGGACGTTAAACATTTTGTCATATCAACAACCTTTAATCTTTCCAAACTATTTTTAAAAGTGTAAAATATTTACAAAAAAGCAATGAAATAAAAGAAACACAATTTTCAACAGCATGTGCAGACTACATGAACGGAATTCTTAAAAGTGCATTTGAGCAATTTTTAAAAATACAGCGAAAGGGTCTTTTGGTCTAACCGGACAATTTCAAATAATTTGATATGTTGTTAGATATAATAAAAAGGTGACATTTAGACATCTAATTTATTTAATAAATAATAAAATTAATTTAAAAAAAAATTCCCAGCAAGGCACTAAAACTGTGATTCATTCCTTTTTATTGCTTTTTTTTATCGAAATAAAATTTACCACAATTTAACCTTTTAGTTGAAATTTGAAGGTGTTGAAAACGTGAAGCGCCAGAAATTAAGTTAGAATAAAAAATAAATTAAATGAGACTAGAAAGCAAAGCCAAATCTTAATGCTGACAAAAAGCTTAAAAGAAAAGTGACATATACAAATTTATTTAGAATAAAATTATATACAACATAAAACAGAGGATATTTTGAGGTCAGATTTTTTTTCATTTTTAATAGTTCTAAAAAAAAGTTCTTGAGAAATGGAGAGAAAAACGACTGCTATTCGGCCATCGAGGAAAACGGAGGTAAACAGGCTTTCACGGAAAGGAAAACCCATGAAATCGAATAAAAAAGGTTGTTTTTCATATCAAAAATTGATAAAAACGGCCAGATGTTCAATTCAAAGGGGCTTCATCGCCCAAAATCCACAGAAAACGGCAAAAAATCCAGTTAAAAGAGATTATCACGGCCGAAGAACCTAGAAAACTCTCTATAAATAAAATTTCTAGATCAAAAAACTGTACAAAATTGGGTAAAAACGAAGAAAACGGCTTAAGGGCATAAAAATCTGCCAGGGAAAGGAAAACCCCGAAAATTGAGTAAAAAGTTTGTTTTTAAAAAAATCCAGGTATTTAAAGGGACTTCATCGGCCTAAAACCTACAGAAAATAGCCAAAAATCTAGTGAAAGAGGGTATCTGGACCACAGAACCGAAAAAACTCCGAAAGTTCAATAAAAAGTTCTTAGACAAAAAACTGAAGGAAATTGGATAAAAAAGGTCCGAAGAACTGCTAAAACGCATAGACAGGCTGCCAGGGAAAGGAAAACCCCGAAAATTAAGTAAAAAGTTTGTTTCTCCTATACAGAAAATCCAAAATCCCCAAAAACAAATTAAAATAGGGTATCGCGACTGGAGAGCTGAGAAAACTCCCGAAAATCCGGTAAAAATTTGAATCCTTGGACAAAGAAACGAAAAAAAAGGGTCTAAAATTAGCAAAAAGGGTTAGTATAGTCAGATAACCTATGAAAATGGTAAAAAATCTTTGAGTGTAGCTGTCGGCCGGAAAGGGGGTTTCTAGGACGTTTAATCTCAGTCTGGTAATAAAGGAAATAGATTTTTTTAAATCTATGGTGCTCTAGAAATAAAGCGCGTTCTATTGTTGATTTTGATTTGGAAAAATTGTGGCTTTTGTCAATATAGGCTCCGTGAATTTTTCAGTGGGAGGAAACTCAATAATAATTAATAGTAGAGAGAACTTAGCATACGTGGTTTGAATAACAAATTGACTCCTGTCCGCTGAATGAAGGGAACGGGGGGTCGGATTAGTGTAGTCGAGGTAGCCATGGGGACGACGGATATCGACACACACACCTCCGGGCAAACTTCAAGAGGAACAAAACAGTCGCATTTCTGCCTTTTCACTCCATTTATCCTCGACGCCACACAATAGACTCGAATATAATTTAACACTCCATCATTCTCATTCTTCATAAATACATCAAATCTATTTTTTTTAGTACGAAATTTTTGTTAAACTTTGGCAGCTTTGACCTCAAATCCGACAACCTGATAGGATTGTATCTGAACAGGATATAAACCAAAAGAGGATAAAAGTGACGGGCGGAAAATGGAAAACATCCTGAGGCCATTCCCAGCTTTATAACTCGGATTAAACAATTTTATTTTTTCTCTCCCCCCCCAAAAAACGACTTAATTTAATAAACGAGGCGTTTGTCGTAAACTTTTCATCCGGGCACGTTTCTTATTAAAGTCAACGTTTGAAAAAAAAATGTTGACTCAGGTTGTTTGCGGGAGAAATTCGCGAATTTTAATAGACTAAACTTAAAAGTGTTCCAAATTTAAAGTTTAAAATATTTTCAATAAAAAAGGTCTTTAGAAAATCTTATTAAGCCTGAGGGTTATATATCGACCTAAGGCGAATAAAGGACAAAGGGATGTGCCAAAAAGGGCGAAACTCCCCCCCTTCCCCTAACCCTTTTCCTTAGGTAAGAAATAAATGACAGCGAAAAGCAGACTCGCCTTTTGTAACCGAAACTTCACCCCCCATTCTCCACTTTCAGGACAGATTCTCGCTTTTACCACTGTTTTGTTTTATCCGGTCACAGATTGGATCCAATTTTCTTCTTCTCCCCCATAAAACTTTGATAAAACTCTTTTTTATCCCGGAATAAAATTTAAAGTATGGAAATTCAAAAAGTTTTTTTTTAAATCAAAAGTTTTAAAATTCAATCTTTATGCAAAATCCAATCAAATATTAAACAAACCAATAGAGGACTCTGGGACAGGATGTTTATTCAAAAATATTCTACAAAACGTGCGTTTTAAAAGAAATGTTTAAAATGTTCCGTTTTTTAAATAAAAGACGGGAAATGAGGCCGATCCGGATTAATTCTTTAAAGGGAATTCTTTATTGAATCCGGACTTACTAACTCACTCAAAGTAGTTGAACTCTCCTTTACCCGGATTTTCCATCGTTTGTTCACGGGATTAGGAAAGGGCGTTAGAAACTTATTAGACGCTCAAAATGTTCACTATTTAAAAAAATTTTAATGGGTAAATATTCTCGCCGTATGAAAAATTCAAGGGGTTAAATATTTAAAAATCCATTAAATGGTAGTTTCGTTTGTATTGGAAGGGACGATTGAAAAATAAAGGGAGGAAATCAAACGGGAGTTACACACGCAGAAAAAAAATATAAGGAGGGGGAAGTATAAGTGAGGAAGAGTTTTTTTATTTTTCAAAAAATTTTCCAAGTTTTCTTTTTTTTCGAAAAATTTTCCAAGTTTTTTTCTTTTTTTTTCGAAAACTTTTCCAAGTTTGCTTTTTTTTTTCGAAAAATTTTCCAAGTTTGCTTTTTCGAAAATGTTTTTAAGTGTCGAGGTAATAATGGGCTCTTTGGCCTAGGGATGTGCCTCTCGTAACGGGTAGAAGTATGAAATTTCTCCCTACTGAAAAAAATAATAATTAAAAAGTGGCAATTTTTTTACACCAAAAATTCTTAAAAAATATAAGGAGTAATTGGTGAAAATTTGGTGAAATCAGACCAACGGTTCGGCCGCAGCGAATTTTTTAAAATTTCAAACGGACATATATTCGCCATTTTTTGAAATTCAAAAATCGCCCACGTTAGTTTCTTGCTCACCAACTAAAGAAAATTTGGTGAAAATATGGTGAAAATCGGTCGAAAATTGTGGCCGTAAAGTGTTCCGGAAAAAATGCTAAGGACGGACGGCTGGCACCACAGACAAAGTTGAGATCGGCAAAGATCAACATTCGATTTAACCCTCCCGGTCTGGAAGACCCTTCCCCAAAAACCTAACGTCGAGGGTATCACAATAACTTCTTTAAGGAAGTTAAAAAGAAAAAATTTAAAAATTTAACAGTTTTCTCGTAAAATTGGAGCAAAACTTCAAAGAAAAAACACCGACGTATTAAGTGGTATAACGGAGCGTCTGGTAATCCTAAAAATGGGCTTTTCTCATCCTAAAAATCGATGAACTGGATGAAAAGGATTTTTTTGGCCTCCAAAGAACTGAAAAACGCTCAACAATAAGTCCCTTGCCCCCAAATCAGAAGTTTCTTATCCTTAGCAACGAATAAAAACGCCCCAAAAACTGATCAAATCGGTTTCTTGTCAGATAAGTCAAGGAAATATAGGTTAAAAAGGAATTTCTAGGTATAAAGAACTAAGAAAGCGAAATTTTGAATAAAACGGTTTCTCTATAAAAAAACCTACGAAAAAGCACGAAAATTGGGTTAAAAGATGTGTGTACACTAAAAAATACCTCGCCAGTTTACGTCAAATAAAAATTTAGATAAGCGATTCAATGATAGATCTGGTCATAAAGAAAATTTTTATTAGGGTATAATATTTTTTACGCTAACTGTTGCCGATTATTCAATTTCCGAGGTCAAAGATGACCATAAATAAGGGATGTTTCCGTATCCAAGAGTTATCTCATCGAAATATATTGAGCCTGTTCATGCATAATTGATGAATACACTGGATAGCGAATAGTACACGGTCGGTGCTTACGTTGGCTGAGGATTCTAATTACTATCAGAGGTGAATTTGAGATTGACAGCGATACCCTTTACAGTCAACGGCCCTTCAAATTTTCAAAGGGCCTTCTATTCATAAACTGTTATAAACTAAATTAATGTTAAATTTTATTTTTATTTCAAAATGCCCCAGTTTGTATTCCAAGGTTGAAATATCGATTGAATTTCATTTTAATGGAGTTAAAAAAAGAAGAACGCACTCAATTTAATGAATAACGTTGAAAAGCGTTCCAACGATGGCGCTTTTAATAAAATGGTCTCTTGTTAATTAAATGATAAAATGGAATTAGGGTCGGTATGTTCCCGACGGGAGAGGGAAAAGCAGTTTACGATAAAATTGAACCCTTTTAAAACGTACGATACCAGAGTTTACAACCTTATATGTACTCATGTAAAACAAACCGAATTTTCCAGTTACTACAGGAAGGCGGCAGGGATAATAAATCCTGGCCTGAAAGCCCTCTCCTTGATGCACTCTGACGTAGCACTCCGATGAGCCTAATGACGTCATTAGCCTTGGAACTCTGTGAGGATCATAGGCTCATGTCGTCATCAGATTTCCCACACTCACTCTTCTCCATGAAGATTCATCAAGTTAGTTTCAAAAAAGCTTTCTAATTTTTTTGTTTACTATTAAATTTAAGAAGATTTACGTTGAGCTCTTACTTCACTACAACCGTAAGAAAGTAGAAGAAAAGTTTAAAAAATCGTTAAAGGACCTTCAGAGCAGCGGACGTCTTGAAACAGGAAACCTTTCAGATGGTAAAAAGGTATTTTCTGGCAGAGAGCAGAAAGGAGGAAAAAAAGGTTAACTTTGGTGCTCTTTTTAGGGAGCGAAGTTGATCATGAAACCTGTACATTTGTTTCAAGTTGCCTGCGTGGGAAAAATAGAGAATGGCGGTTCAATTTCATGCTGCAACCAACATGGTTATACCACTGCCACCTAAATAATATTACCGCTGCCACCAATATTACACCACTGTCAGCAGTATTATGCCACAGCCATCTAAATAATTACTTCTACCGTACACCCCAACTCAGCTACCACTTTTACAGGCGCTTTTTTAATCTAGATTTCGAAAACTTTATGAAATGATGGCATTTCTGGAACTATTAGTCGTTTCCTTTTCAAAAGAAGGGTTCTTGTCGTAAAGGTTACGGTTCATCAACCTGACAAAACCTCTAATGGCAAAGCACTTATCAACCGGAAAAATATTTGATCCTCCTACATAAAGGGGCACTAAAGTGTAAACATTTGTCGGAGAGGTAGATTGAGGGGTTAGAATTGAGAGTAAAAAAAAGGGTCCTAACGGATTTAGGGGTTATCCCGTATACAACGTCAAATAGAACAAAAGGTATGAAAGAAAGCGTGTTGGAGAATGTCAAGAATGTTTTCCAGTAATGTCACAAAATCAGGAAAAAAACGAACAGATTTTTGTTTTCCTTAATTAAATGTGAGAGAGAACGGATTAATTCGGCTTGAGAATATCCGAGGGAAAAGGGAGGTGAATGATGGCTGGATCTTCTTTGCTCTATTAATATTCCCCCGCGTTGTTCTCATGATAAAGGGAGGTCTGATTGGAAACGTCTTAAGCCCTTTATACTCCCCCTCCTCATCTGCATTCATAACGAGTCCATCATATCAAACTTAAATAACCCGATGTAATTTCGCACACGATTTGACAAACGAAATTTTTTTGCCCAAAAAAAAAAGGAGAAAATATATGGGTGAGCTGACCTAGTCCCCATTCTGCATTCTATTGATCCCGGTACAACTTTGTTACTGTCTTTGGTCTTCCTAACTTTTGGGGGCATTAGAATTTCATATAAGGCGAAATTCAAGAAAGAGGCTAAATATTTAAAAATAACTTTTCTT
Source organism: Orius insidiosus (assembly GCA_014119065.1). Classification (NCBI taxonomy): domain Eukaryota; kingdom Metazoa; phylum Arthropoda; class Insecta; order Hemiptera; family Anthocoridae; genus Orius; species Orius insidiosus. The sequence goes on along the minus strand of JACGAQ010001304.1, from coordinate 11,941 downwards.
CTTCTTTTCAACAAAAAACTTCGCGTGAGACAACCCTTCGTGCAACCGTAATTAGACTCTTTACCAGATTTGATATCTTGATAAATTGTTGTTTCAATTTGTTTTTCGTGTTTATTGGCTTGTTCGAACTCATAAAAAAACTTGTTGTTCCCTTTCCAAAGTTGGAGAATACTTTAGGTGGATTAATGGTTACATCGATTGTGGTTTTTTTTGTCGTAGATAAGGGATGGACTGGATTTTTATAAAACGTCTCCTGAGTATCCCTTTTCAACCTTCCTCTTTTTAGGGCAAACTGCCAAGAAAAAGTTTAATCGATTTCTTCTGATAAGGGATATCTACCTTTCAGGGTAGTTATTATACCATTATGGATAAATAGTAAAACATTAAATATCTCTTAAAATATAAAGTTCGAAAATGACCAAATCACTTTCCCAGGTCAAGTTAAATTTTTTTCCCCATCTCCAGGAGATTTAAATCTTTTCTTCAACGTTTTTTCGAGTGCCTACATCTCGTCCGAAGGTATTCTCGTCCTAAAACTAACGTACAAAAATTGCTGCGTCGGAGAAATGCGGCACTCCACGCCAGCAAATTTTAAACTCCTTTTTGCGCCAACCGAGCATCATCCATCCCAGGGCCGCCTACAGGGTGAGCAAATCCTAGCGAGAGGAAAAAAATTAACCCCTAGTGTCACAAAATGAGCTGATCCTCGCCAGAAAAAAAATTAACCCCCTTTTGTCATAAAACGAGCACATCCTCGAGAGGAAAAAAATTAACCCCCTTTCGATTTAATCGTTTTGAAGATTTAGAAGGCAATGGATTTCATCGTTTTGAAGATTTAGAAGGCATTGAATTTTATCGTTTGGAGATTTAGAGGGCAGTGAATTTTATCATTTTGGTGATTTAGAAGGCAGTGGATTTCATCGTTTTGAAGATTTAGAAGGCAATTTCATTTAATTCTAAGTAGGTAATATTTATTGTACACATATTTTAGGACGAGAAGACAGTAGGACGAGAATACTTTCGGATGATGTGTGCCCCGTTTTTTCGGATTATTATTTTTTTTTTTCGACAGAAGGGAGAAATTTGGGCTGTTCGCGCCCGTTCCGAGTAGCCAGACTGGGGGAAGACTTTCATTTTTTCTACCTTAATAATTAAACAAAAAAAAATTTTTTTTTTAATGAAAAATTATTAAGTGGACTTCCTTTGAGGAAATTCTCGGGAGGAAAGGTCCAGATTTATAGGGACAAAAAGGGTTCTCTCGTTATTATGGAACTTATCTAAACATGTTTGTTTATTATTCGCAAACATCCCGTTCTAAAATAGAATGACCGTTTTTGATGTAATAAAAAGAAATTATCATAATCCAGAGTCTTGGAAAACCCCGTATGAATAATTCAATAAGGGATTTTAACGTTAAAAACGTCCGAAATGGCGGTGAGGAGGGGGAGAGAGAAAAAAAAGAGGACAATAGAATGGAAACATGCTTTCAGTTTGATGAGTCCGACGTTGAAAATAAATGATGAAATAAGGGAAAACGAGGATTTAATGGGCTTATAAATTCCGTGTGGTTGACCCCTGTGGGCTACCAGAAACTCCGTTCGGGCATAAAAGGCGGCCATTACATCACAAAGCGCTCATTTCATTTTTGAAAAAAGATCATTTTAATTATTTTTCAAATCACAACAGAATTCCCTTTCAGAGCAGAAAATTCTTTTCAAACCAATGATTTTTCAAACCGCTTTTTAAAAAATTCTCTCATCCCTAACTACTAAAACAACCAAATAAAACAAAATAAAGGAGCTTTTGGGACTTTTCCAACGTTACTATAGTGATCAATCGATAACCCTCGATGAGGGAAACTCTCCTTGGATTCTTCAAAATAGGGCCACATTTTCAGGTGTTTTCAATTTTAAAAAGGAAGTTATTGCGATATCCTCCACAGCTTTGAGATGTTCGAGGCGTTTTTGCGCTACAAGGGCCGGAAAACTCTTCAAGGCGTATCGGAAAAATTAAACCAAGTAGAAGAAAGAAACGATTAAATCCATAGCCCTCTAAATGTCCAAAATGATAAAATTCACTGACCTCTATAGGTACCTCCAAAATGTTAAAATTCATTCCCTTCTAAATCTTCAAAACGATAAAGTTCACTGCCTTCTAAATCTTCAAAACGATGAAATCCACTGCCTTCTAAATCTCCAAAATGATAAAATTCACTGCCCTCTAAATCTTCAAAACGATAAAAACTCTTCATTCTAAATCTTCAAAATGATAAAATTCACTGCCCTCTAAATCTTCAAAACGATAAAATCCACAGCCTTCTAAATCTACAAAACGATAAAATCCACTGCCTCTAAATCTTCAAAACGATAAAAACTCTGCCTTCTAAGTTTTCAAAACGACGAAATCCACTGCCTTCTAAATCTACAAAACGTAAACCCACTGCCTTCTAAATCTTCAAAACGATTAAATCAACTGAATTTTAACTCTTCAAAACGATAAATACACAGCCTTCTAAATCTACAAAACGATAAAATTCACTGCCTTCTAAATCTTCAAAACGATAAAATCCACAGCCTCTAAATCTACAAAACGATAAAATCCACTTCCTCTGAATCTTCAAAACGATAAAAACTCTGCCTTCTAAGTTTTCAAAACGACAAAATCCACTGCCTTCTAAATCTACAAAACGATTAAACCCACTGCCTTCTAAATCTTCAAAACGACAAAATCCACTGCCTTCTAAATCTTCAAAACGATAAAATCCACAGAATTCTAACTCTTCAAAACGATTAAACCCACTGCCTTCTAAATCTTCAAACGATTAAATCAACTGAATTTTAACTCTTCAAAACGATAAATACACAGCCTTCTAAATCTACAAAACGATAAAATTCATGCCTTCTAAATCTTCAAAACGATAAAATCCACAGCCTTCTAAATCTACAAAACGATAAAATTCACTGCCTTCTAAATCTTCAAAACGATAAAATCCACAGCCTTCTAAATCTACAAAACGATAAAATCCACTTCCTCTGAATCTTCAAAACGATAAAAACTCTGCCTTCTAAGTTTCCAAAACGACAAAATCCACTGCCTTCTAAATCTACAAAACGATTAAACCCACTGCCTTCTAAATCTTCAAACGATTAAATCAACTGAATTTTAACTCTTCAAAACGATAAAATACACAGCCTTCTAAATCTACAAAACGATAAAATTCACTGCCTTCTAAATCTTCAAAACGAAAATCCACAGCCTTCTAAATCTACAAAACGATAAAATCCACTTCCTCCAAATCTTCAAAACGATAAAAACTCTGCCTTCTAAGTTTTCAAAACGACCAAATTCACTGCCTTCTAAATCTACAAAACGATTAAACCCACTGCCTTCTAAATCTTCAAAACGACAAAATCCACTGCCTTCTAAATCTTCAAAACGATAAAATCCACAGCCTTCTAAATCTACAAAACGATAAAATCCACTTCCTCCAAATCTTCAAAACGATAAAAACTCTGCCTTCTAAGTTTTCAAAACGACAAAATTCACTGCCTTCTAAATCTACAAAACGATTAAACCCACTGCCTTCTAAATCTTCAAAACGACAAAATCCACTGCCTTCTAAATCTTCAAAACGATAAAATCCACAGAATTTTAACTCTTCAAAACGATAAAATACACAGCCTTCTAAATCTACAAAACGATAAAATTCACTGCCTTCTAAATATTCAAAACGATAAAATCCACAGCCTTCTAAATCTTCAAAAAGATTAAATCCACTGCCTCCAAATCTTCAAAACGATAAAAACTCTGCCTTCTAAGTTTTCAAAACGACAAAATCCACTGCCTTCTAAATCTTCAAAACGATAAAATCCACAGAATTCTAACTTTTTAAAACGATTAAACCCACTGCCTTCAAAATCATCAAAACGATCAACGATTTTTAGTGCTCAAACATAGGAAACAATTGGGGTCGTCCTGCGACCTTTATTTGAAACAAAATTTTTTGGAGGTGTGATCCCCTTAATCCTAAAAACCGAAGTAATTTCTACTTTTTTTATAAGTTAGAAGAGGGAGGAATTTAATGTTGATGAGTCCCGGAGGAAACAAGTTTAAATAAGAGTACTCCGAGTTCGAAGTAGGGTCGTGTAATGAATGATGCTGAAATGTCTGAAATAGGAAAAGGAGGGTAGAAACGGGAAAGTCAATTAAAACAAGACTCTGACAGAATAGCAAAACATTTTCAAAGAATTTTTTTTTTCCGAGTTAAATAATAATTTTCACTTTGATTTTATGCTTTGGAAATGAGCCAAAGTCCTAACTTTTGGCACAAAAAAAGTTGTTTACAAAGTCTCCGTATTTCCTACCTTGACCTATATTTTAACATGGGAGAAATGAGATTAGAGAAAAAAAGGAAATAAGAAACTTTCCCGGTGGCGGGTGTGCTTTATACCAACCCACGTGACCTTTTACTACCTTAAAAAATGTAAAAAATAGGCACAAAATATTCTTATATGTAAATTAAAGGCGCCTTTTATGACGAAATCACCTAAGGGTTTTCCCTTCGCAAAGCATTTACCTCTTAATAATAACCAATTAAATTTAAATCGCTTTTTGACCTAAATTCTCAACGAGTTCTTCACATAAAATCCATTTTCATTTTGAAATATTTTGGTCAGACGTGATACAGAGATTCGGGTGCAAATGGGACATTTCCTTTCCTCCCTTTCCGCCCCGAAATATATCACAGGCTTACTGTCCCCTCGAGCATTAGAATTTCAAAATGTCGCAGAAAAAAGTTTTAAAAGAATATTTTGTCGAGAAGATATTATCCGGTGCATTTGGCGGTTTAAGACGCGTTTTCTTCAAAGGCTTTAGAACTTCCGATGATGATCCGCAAGGTCAGTCCGTGTTTGCAGACCTGGAAACTCGGGAATCTAATCAAAATAGAATTCGCCGTTATCCATTCACAAATTGTTCCATCATCTGGAGGCGTACCAAAACTTTATTATTGGTTAACTGAGTTCTCAGCGAGAAATTTGTCAAGATGGATTTAACATCATTCTCATAAGATGAAACTAAAGTTATGTCCTGAATTTCCTAAATTCTCACAGTTAAGAATTAGGCGGAGAAAATACCCAAACGTTCGTTAGAATGGATATTTCTCACCCAAAAACTAAAAAAAGTCATTTATAAGACGGAAAACTGGGAAATACTTCTGAAAATTCGTTAAAAATGCGTTAAAAAACCGATAAAAACATTAAAAATCCAGAGTTCTCTTCGATAAATATGCCCAAAAGTTCGATAGTATGGGTATTTCTCTCCCCAAAAAACTAGGGAAAAGCCAAAAAATTGGATAAAAAGGGCATTTAAGACAGAAAAGCGAGGAATATGCTCGCTGAAAACCCCCTAAAAGAGTCGGTAAACTTAACGATCAAGTATCTAATTACAAAAATACATCAGAGAAAGAGAGAAAAACAATGAACAGAAATTTAATACTTATTTCACGACCGATTTCGATCTAAAAGGTCTCAGGTGAACCATCCAGTGTTCACCACTTTTTACGGCTAATTTGCCAATGATTATTTATCATAAACTAATTACTAATTAGTTTTAATTTTTATTGCGTTCGTAGTCCGCAAGTTTATTGAATTTACTATCAAAGAATTAACCAATAATAGAGGCAGAAATGACTGTGATAACGGGTATCTCACGACGCGTTTCGGCTTTAAAAGCCTCGTCAGGTGAGCTATTCCGATTGTTGATTTTACTATCAAACAATTAACCAAAAAAAGAGGAAGAAATGGCTGTGATAACGGGTATCTCACGACACGTTTCGGCTTTAAAAGCCTCGTCAGGTGAGCTATTCCCGATTGTTGATTTTACTATCAAACAATTAACCAATAAAAAGAGAAAAATGGCTGTGATAACGGGTATCTCACGACACGTTTCGGCTTTAAAAGCCTCGTCAGGTGAGCTATTCCCGATTGTTGATTTACTATCAAACAATTAACCAATAAAAGAGGAAGAAATGGCTGTGATAACGGGTATCTCACGACACGTTTCGGCTTTAAAAGCCTCGTCAGGTGAGCTATTCCGATTGTTGATTTTACTATCAAACAATTAACCAATAAAAGAGGAAGAAATGGCTGTGATAACGGGTATCTCACGACACGTTTCGGCTTTAAAAGCCTCGTCAGGTGAGCTATTCCCGATTGTTGATTTTACTATCAAACAATTAACCAATAAAAGAGGAAGAAATGGCTGTGATAACGGGTATCTCACGACACGTTTCGGCTTTAAAAGCCTCGTCAGGTGAGCTATTCCCTCTATCACAATCATTTTTATCTTTTCACTGTGAACCTATCTCCGAGAGATTTAGTGGATAATTTAGTGGATAAAGCGGGAAGCTGGAAACAAACCGTCTCCCAAAAGCTCACCGCCGCCACCGTTACCCAAGAGATAGAGCCACTCACACCTCATTAGGTTCACAGTGAAAAGATAGAAATGATTGTGATAGAAGGAATAGCTCACCTGACGAGCCTTTTTAAGCCGAAACGTATCGTAAGATACCCGTTATCACAGTCATTTCTTCCTCTGTTATTGGTTAATTCTTTGATAGTAAATAAACTAATTAGTGTTACTAATAAATTGTATTAAAAAACCCTTGATACTTGGTTTAAAAAAAAAATGATTTCCTGATATTCCAGAATTCTCTCAATCAAGTGTTTTGCAAATAAACTTTTCCCCTTATTTACTCCTCTGGTTTAATGAAGAGTACTTGGAACCCCCTAATAATTATGTCACGATAAAATTGATAAATGCGATTTAAGAGCTCATAGATTGTAAAATGAATGAATTACTCCCCCAAGAGATAAGAGGTATTTTGTGCCAACCTTTTTTAAAAGGCCTTTTGTATTTTTTTCCGCTTTAAACGTCCAGTTTGATGTTTAGTAGTGTTTTTTTTCTAAAAAAGAATGTTTTATCCTCTGACGAAAAATGACATCAAAGGATATTTTCGCAAACGTTTGAAAAAGGGTTCAATTTGAAAATGTCCGCGGTGAGGAAGTTGTAATTAAGTAAAGTCATCATATCTTCGGGCTGCTGAATGATCATTAGTCTAGCAGAATGCCAACTGGGTCATAGATTAAAACAAAGAGCTTACGAGTCACGCAATTTCTGGGTTAACCACTAACTTAACGACATAAACATTATAACAAAGTTTAATTAAATCATAACATCGGACTTGAACTGGCCACGGCTGGAACATTCTCAAGTTAAAAGAAAAAAATTAATTACCTTTCTTAAGTTTTAATTTTAAGATGTGAAGAAAGAATTGAATTTTTAGGACAAAAATTGCCCTGAAAATTTAGTGAAAATCGTTTGAAAACTGTGGCCGCAAAAAATTCTTTAAGGAAGTTAATACTAGTTTGAAGAGCTTCCAACGAAAACTTCCTTGAGAAGAAATAAAAAAGGGTAAAAATCTGGTGAAAATCGGTTGAAAACTGTGGCCGTAAAGTGTTCTGGAGAAAAACTGCTACGGCCGGCCGGCAAAGTTGAGATCGGTAAAGATCAATATTCGATTTGACCCTCCCTCAAAACCCTACGTGGAGGGTATCACAATAACTTCTTATTGTGAAAAAAGAAGAGAAGCCTTCAAACAGGCTATGAATGAGATCACAAGCATTTTTCCCAAATCTTTGTAAAAGGATTACGACGAAACTATTCATTGGATTTTCTTATACAGGGGTCCGGAACACATGGCAAGCGTCTGGGAGAGCGTTAAAAAGTGGTTACACGAAAAAAAGTTAAATGTAAACCCCCCTTAATTAAATCAAAGAATTTGATGGTGTAGTTTAAAATCCGCCTGAATATACAGGGTGTCCAGACACAACCTAACTTCGTTATTTCAAATGAGAACCCTATTTTTTATTTCAGATTCGTAATCTACGCAAAATTTCAAGTAGATTTGAGTACTAATATGACGATTTTGGACAACTTTTAAAAAATGTCAAAATTTAGCGTTTTTGCGCTAAAATCCGTAAAATTGACCTAGGAGACTCGTTTTTTTTTAATTCCACTTATTTTTCCCGAAGAATCCAACTGTCTCAAATTTGAGCATCTTCGCATTCTGCATCACGAGATTTCGTCGCTAATGGCCTTTTTTCAAGTTTAACTCCAAATTCCATACTTCAAAAATGGAAATTAGCGATTTGTTGACGGAATTTTAATTTTTGATGCATAAACACAAAAGACGCTGTAGCTCTTTCAAAATTTGTGGTCCGAAAGAAAAATTCCTTTCAACAAGTGCTAATTTTCATTTCTGAACTAAAAATTTGGGTTCTAACTTGAAAAAAGGCCATTAGTGACGAAATCTCGTGATGCAGAATGCGAAGATGCTCAAATTTGAGACAGTTGGATTCTTCGGGAAAAAATAAGTGGAATTAAAAAAAAACGAGTCTCCTAGGTCAATTTTAACGGATTTTAGCGCAAAAAACGCTAAATTTTGACATTTTTAAAAGTTGTCCAAAATCGTCATATTAGTACTCAAATCTACTTGAAATTTTGCGTAGATTACGAATCTGAAATAAAAAATAGGGGTTCTCATTTGAAATAACGAAGTTAGGTTGTGTCTGGGACACCCTGTATATCCAGGCGGATTTTAAACTACACCATCAAATTCTTTGATTTAAATTAAGGGGGGTTTACATTTAACTTTTTTTGTAACCACTTTTTAACGCTCCCAGACGCTTGCCATGTGTTTCCGGACACCCTGTATAATATAATTTTGAAAAAAGCTCGTCAAAGCGTACAAAATGGCTGACGGTTTTTTTTGGAAAAAATGTTTTAGTCGAAAAATAAATTTTCCATTTTCCAAAGGAAAACTTTTTCGGAAAAAACTGCTCCCAAGACCGTATAGGCATTCCAAAATAAGGAGAACGAGCTTTTATACAAAATTTTCCGACGATTTTTAGTGCTCGAATATAGGAAAGTAATTTTAGGCATCTTCCCATTTTGTGGTCGGATCCGCCTTAAAACACTAATATCTGTTTGAGAAAGTTAAAATGGTTGATTTACGTTTTTACTTCTTAAAAATGGTTAATTTCGCAATAATTAGGTCGAGACAAAGAGTGTCTTGTGAAGTTATCCAGATCAAACAGTTCCCTTTCTCAGTCATCCCTCTTTCCTCCCTCTTTCGGTAATTGCCCATTCCTCTATCGGCTCAGTAAGCCATTGCCTTTCAAAGGGAAAGGGCGATGGGTGCAATGGGGGGGGCGATAGGGGTTCTTGACGTGAACCTAACACCGTTATTACAAGATAAACACGATAAGGCGTGCAATTAATACAGACATTGATTAGCTCGAAAGAAGAAAAAAAAAAAAAGAGTTTATATTGCGAAAATGAGGTCATTTATCAAAGGCGATTGATCTTTCGAAAGGCGTGGAAAGTCGTCGATTCCCGTTAAAAACCCATCCATCAGGATCTTCGAATAAAAGAACTCGTAAGAAAAAGTTGATATTAAATTAATTTCTATGAACTTCCGAGTCTGGAGAGCTTTATTCCGAGACAATAGAAGGATGGTTTGTCTACAAACAATACCTCCTCTCAAAATGGCTCAACCGTCCACTTATCTCGTCCCAAGCACTTCTCAAAAACCTCATTAAAAAATTTCAAAGAAAATTCACTTTGTAAACGCTATAATTAAGACCATAGCGTAGATATATACACAAAATCTCGGTTGAGCGATTCAGTATTTTATTTATTAGATATTAAAGGGGGGAAAAAGGTGGGAAGTACCCTGGAAAGACATTTTAGCCCCTTCTCAACTTTCCCAACGACAAAAAATAGGTTTTTTGGGGTTTTCAACGGTATTGTGCAGTAGGTGCAGCATTTCACCGGATCTACGGACGTTTTTATCCGTTTTTCGTGCAAAAAATCCCATTTTTTCGAATTTTTTTTTTTTACGTTTTCTCAGTTTCAGTCCAATAAAATTTCATTAACTCCTTTAATCCGATTTTCAGGCTTTCTTCTCAAGAAAACCTATTTCCCGGACTTTTTGAGTTTTTTTTTGGTTTTTGAACATTAAACGTCACGAAGGCGCATTCTTTCAATTTTAGGGCGTTTTCTTCGGTTTTCCGGAAACACCATGTGCCCCTGATTGAAGCGCGTTTCGCTTACCGCTTTTGCCGATTTTCTTGACACCGTTTTACCTTCATAAATTTTTAGCTACCAAATGGCGCTTTTTATTACAGAAAAGATCTCGAGACTCCTCGAAAGGGAGAGAGCATTTTGAACGATCCGACTGGAAAATTAATGTTTTCCGGTCCGCCACCTCACAATGGACGACTGTTTCCGTCCAAGGAAAACACCAGAGAAACCTAAATTTCTACGACGTCAAATTTCTATTTAAAAAAAAACTGAAACTGACACAAAAAAAAATATTTTCACAAGAAGTAACTTGATATTAATTAAAAGATTGTTCCGACAATTCCCTCCGGGTTATTTTAAATTAATTTTGTTTTTCAAAAGGTTAAAATATATCCCAAATAATAAAAAGGGGATAGATTCATTATTCGAAGTGATCTCTGGGAAATTCCTGAACGCTCGAAGCTTCGAATTAAAAATGCCCCTACGGCCTTTGAATTCATTCTTTTCCCCGAAACTCAATTAGGAAATGCTGCCCGGAAGAGGCTCTTCTAATTTTTATGAGCTCTTTATCGCAATATTATAGAACGTTAATTAAGAAGATGAGATTTTTCCCCCCGGTTTTTAGAATTCCTCTTCAAAAATTTTGTTCTTAAAAATAGAAAATAGACTTAAGTAGAGTTTGAAAGCGTCAAACTGCCATAGAGGCTGAAATTGAATACTAATTAAACTGTGTCCCAGTATCGACCCAGATGGAGTAATTAAAACTTTAATTACCGTGGAACTAATGTTCAGTTTAGTCACTTTATCGCTTAAAAATAAAATACAAGACTTGAATGGATAACAAGCAAGAATAGCCGATGACGTCACTGGGAACCCTGGGGAAAGCGAGAATTCGGCCGAAAAATGAGCAAAACTGGCACAGTTTGACTAATAGTAGTCTCAATTTTAGGGGGAAAAAATTGAATTATTGATACCAAATTAATTAGACTGAAGGGATAATTATCAAGATTTTTAAAAAATAAATTGGATAAATTGATTAGTCTTGAAATTACCTCTTCTTGATCTTCGTCGTCGAGAGCGCTTCGGCTCATATCGCCCTTTCATCATCTCAGCCTGTTGCCGGCCATCTTACTCCATTCTAAAAAAATAAATAAAATTAATTTGTTTACCTTTTTTTTTTTTTTTTTTTTGGAAGGGTATTTTTATTAATTAAAGGAGGAAGAAATCACTGTAAAACCGGGTATCTCAGGACTCCTTTCGGCTTAATAAGCATCTTCAGGCGAGTTATTCCCTCTATCATAATCATTTCTATCATTTTTCGGTGACTTTTTTTTTTCAAAAAATTTGAACCGATTGCGCCAGAGGTAACCCCACAGTTGTCTCCAGCTCCCTGCGAAAAGCCGTAAACAAGCATCTTTTCAGGGATTTTAGGGATTTTAGACCGGTCTATAACATAGCATCTAACTGATCACTAATCAGTAATCACTTGATTAATATATTTCATACATTAATCAGTAATCACTTGATTAATATATTTCATACATTAATCAGTAATCACTTGATTAATATATGAGGCGCTCCGGGTACGAAGTGCGAACTCAACAAAACGTAGTTTCGAGATATTCGCACTTTAAAGTTTCGGTTTTTACGTATTAAAAGGGGAAAAAATGGCGAACTCAACATAAAAATTATATGGGTATTCACCAAGAGGTCTAGTATCTGAAAATGAAAAAAAAACTGGAAGACCCTTCCCCAAAAACCCGACGTGGAGGGTATCACAATAACTTCTTTAAGG
>JACGAQ010001303.1:0-64032 GCA_014119065.1 Orius insidiosus | reverse complement strand
AAATTTTGAAGATATTTTTACCAAAAAGTAAGTTTTTACTATAGTAACATTTAACATTTTTTTGTAGGGATATTTGATAAAATAATATAAATTATGAAAGAATGTTAATAAGAGGGGATACCCCCACTTAGATTAGCAAAAGAGACAATAAAAGAGTCCATAATTAGAGCTAGACCAAGAAGGTTTAAGAAGCCATAAATATTGTCCGTGCCATACGTCCTTGTCCCTAAAAAAGGTGTGTATCCTTAGTCCTAATAAACATCTATATTGTACTCCTGCGTTTCCTTCAAAAACACCAGAAACCCACGTTACAACTGGTGGCAGCGGTGTTAACGCTACCAACATTCCAAATATCCTAAAAATCCATAACCATAATCCAAAAAAAAAAAGTCCTATTTAGCTGCTTCTTAACCTTGGTGCTTTAGTTTTGCGTTTCAACGGCGTGAGACGTAAAAAGTAAGAGAATTCGGGTGTAAGTTGTTCGAGCTGACCATTTCGGGGGAGAGCGATATCGTTCGTTTCTCTCGGCAAGACACTTACTAAGTTCTCAAAAAGCGCGAGGGTAGTTTTTTTAAAGCAGTGCGAATAAAAAGTACACGCGAAATCTTAGCAACGTACCGGGAAAAGGTAAGTGGAGAATAATTTTTTCAAAAAAAATTAAGGAGTAACAATTAAATTAATAGAGTCGAAAAAATATTTGCATATTTCAAACAATTTTAAAAATATTCAATACCTATCAAGAAAAGTTTTTTTTTTCTCTTCTTCTCTTTCTCACGGCTCTTGGGACAAGGAGCATATTAATTTTTTTTTAGGGACAAGACAAGGAAAAAAAAAACAAAAGCAATACATAATACAAAAATTTAAGTAGTAAACCAGCATTTTAAAAGAAAAAAGCATAAAGCATAAATAAAATTTTTCTTTCTTTTTCCAATTAATAAGTTCTGCCTCCACAACAATAACGTCTCTTTTCATAATAGTCAAATTTGAAATTCAATACGGGAAAAATAATAGAGAAAAGTTACGGCAAGTGGACAAAAGCCGAATTAATTAAATTTTTGAAAAAACACGGGGTTTCGTATTTAGGAAAAAGAAACGCGTTGGTCAGGAGAGTAGGGCTTTTGAAGAAAAAACTGAAATACGAGGCGGAAATCGCAAAAGAGAAAAGAAAAAGCAATATGGCGCAATACTCCTCCACAGAAAGTCTGTATTTAGAAGACGACGTATACAAACATCCACGGCGTAACTCATTCTCCGAATCAAAATACCAGCAAAACCACCGAAAGGCGATCATCGTCTCCGGAAGAATCGTTTCGAGGCGGCAGACGAAGAATTGCAGCAACAAGGGGCTGGAGCGATTCCTAAAAAGAGTCAGAAAAAGGAGAAGAACGGGCGAGAAAAAACAGCGTCAAGAAGTTTCAAAGAACTTTTTTTTCCACATCCAGGAACCAGTGATACAATACGACAACAAGAACGTACCGGTCGCGCAGTTCATTGAAGAAAAAGACGACCAATATAAGGCACTAAGAACCAACACGCAGAAGCCCTGCGAGAGCTGGAACAGGTGAAACAGAATTGGAAACGGGAAAAAGAACAAAGAGAGAGCCTAGAAAGGAAAAAAGACTGCACACCTCGACCCCAGCACAACAACGTATGCCAGTACAGATCGAAAAAGTAAATGCTGTTTATGGACAGTCCCAATTCGGTGATCTGCAAGCCATCTACAACCTCCCGAAGTTCGACGGAACTTCAAGAACCAAAAATATCGCAGATTACATCGAACAAATAGAAATAGCCGCAAACATAATTGGCTGGACGCAAGAAACAAAAGCATTGGCCGTCAGATTCACACTGGAAGGAGAAGCGAAGTCAGTAATAGAAACAAAACGATCCGAAATAGGACGAGAACCGTCTTACGATGAGTTAAAAACATGGCTAATCAACAGGTTCCGAGACGCTAAGCACCCGGCGAAATTATTAAGGGCAATCGAGGCGGTAAAAATGACAGAGGATAAAGATATCCAAAAGTTTGGGGACGCCATCTCAAAATTAAAAGCTGAGGCTAAACGTGGCCAGAACGAACCCGGCAAAGTTCGTCGAAGACGCGTTGGAACATTTGGCGGTGGAAGTGTTCGTTAAAGGAGTCGACCCATACATAAGAAACCTGAGAGCCAACATACCGAGAACGATTGAGAAGGCGGTAGAAAGCGCGTTAGCCATCGCGAAGTTCGGACCAGAAGCCGGAAGCGTATTCCCACGTCCACAAAGAAGAAGAGAAAGCTGGACGAAAACCCCAGGCCAGGGAAAACGTCCCCTAAAAGAGAAAAACCCGTCGAGAACGCCCAGCACGAGAAAAAACGGCATACAGGCCAATCAACGGGAGGAATTCGCCGTATCAAGGGCGCCGGACTTCACGCGGCTACACAAACGACTGTGGAGCATCAAATTCAGAAAACAGGTCGCCAAGGCCAATGAGAGGGTACAGAAAGCCCCAAGTCCGTGCTGGACTTGTGAAAAAGACGGACTCGATGGAATATCACTGGGCAAGGGATTGTCCCATAAAAAAGTCGAGAGAATCAGCCAGAGATCAATCAAACAATGGAAGTCGTGATTCCCCGAACAGGAACAGAGGGAAAGAAATAATGTGCCAGTTATGCGAAAATTACGGGCATGCGGCGCCTCAATGTTACAAATTAAGAGGTAACAGAAGACAAAACGACCACCCAAACGAATAAACGGGCCTTCGTTGGAAAACGACGGGGCCCTGATAAACAACACGGAAAAGGAACTGGACAAAACGAAGAAAGAAAAATGAAAACAACGCAAAAACTTCCGATGGGCGGAGCCATTGGAAACGCAAAGAAGTCCGTCATACGAACAAATCAAAGAAATTGAGCACCTTCCGCAAGTTTCGGAAGAGAGAAACAAACAAAAAGCACGAAGTCAAGCGGACAAAGCAAGTCAAGAAAAAGCAAGGCAAAAACAAGCAAAGAAGCTCAAGAAATCAGCATAAAAGAGGAAGCAAACCCTCAAAATAATGACGAAGGAAAAATTGAAAAAACCGTATGGAAAAAGAAGAAGGATAATCGTCGCGGACATTTATGCACTTTAAAATTAGCAAAAGACTTAGTCGTGCCCGGAAAAATTTACTTAAATAACGAAGAAATTCCAGTTAGGATTTTGTTAGATACGGGGGCTTGTATCACATTATTAAAAAGAAATATTTGCAAAAACATAAAATTAGAACCATGTGAAGTATCATTAAGAAGTATTTCAGGAGATAGCTTAAAGGTCCAAGGACAAATAGAGACTGAAATAAGTATCAACAATAGCAAAGAAAAGGTAAAAACAAGTTTCGTAGTAGCCGATTTTCCGTCAACATTTGACATAGTTTTAGGAATGGATTTTTTCGAGAATTATGAAGCGATATTAAATTTTAAATCAAAGAAATTAATATTAGGCGGTGAAAAAGGATTGCACATTCCATTAGTCAGCAAAGAACGAGGGGAGATACTAAAGTAGCGCACGTTGGAAAACGGGACGGTCAACAAACTCAAATTTCATCAAAATTCAATCTCAATTTCCCAGAACGAAAAATAATAAGACAAAAGTTTTATATTTATGAGCGGAAAAAAAATTAAAAGGGCAGTATTTAGTTGAACCACACGAAAATTTACCCCAAGGGTTATACCTAGCAATGCAGTAGTCGAAATAGGACAAAACAACGAAGTAATAACACAGTTCGTCAATACGAGACCTACCCCAGTAAAAATCCCAAAGCATTTCCCTATACTTAAATTTACTCCGATTTCAGAATATTGCAGGGAAGAAAAACAGAATGGAACAGCCAAATCAACAATGTCACAAAAACGGATGATGAAGAAACGACGAAAAAAGCCTTAATGGAAATGGTGAAGCACTTACCAATTGAAGATCAAAAATATCTTTTAGATAAATTTTCACCGTACTTAGCAGTTTTTTCCCACGACGAACAATTCAGAAGCACAAATACAAAGTTGGTCGAGCATGACATAAAAACAACTTGCGATAAGCCAATCACGCAAAGACCATACAAAATTGCCCATAGCGAAAGGCCCATTTTACAAGCATTAATCAACGACCAAGTAAATAGAGGAATTTTGGAACCCAGCACATCAGAATGGACGTCACCAGTAATTTTAATAAAAAAGAAAACATTTAAACAAGATAGAGAAAAAATAGATATTAACGACATAAATAAATTACGAAAGGCATATCGAATAGTCTGCGACTTCAGAAAACTAAATTCAGTCACTCAAACAGAAGAATGGCAATTACCGGACATAGACCATATTTACGGAACATTAGCCGGAGCACAATATTTCACAAGCTTAGATTTAGTTTCAGGATTTCACTCAATACCCTTATCCGAAGAAAGTCAGAATAAAACAACAATTTGCACGCCCGTAGGAAATTATAGGCATAAATTTTTAGCCATGGGTTTAAAAAACTCTCCGAAAACATTTCAAAAATTAATGGATCTGATTTTATCTGGATTAACAGGAGAAAAAGTACACGTCTTCATGGACGATATTTTGATTTTTTACGGAAAAACCTTCAAAGAACATATCAATGCGGTCGTCGAAGTTATAGACAAAATACATAACGCTCAATTTAGCATCCAATTGTCCAAATGTTCGTTTGCGGTGACCGAATGCTCATATTTAGGGTACAAAATCACAAAAGATGGGCTAGAACCACAAAGAGAAAAGCAAGCAGCCATAGAAAATTACAAAAGACCACACAATATGAAAACGGTAAAAGTTTTCTCGCACTATGCGGATTTTATAGACGTTTCGTAGATAGGTTCGCGGACTTAACAAGCCCAATGAACAAACTTTTGAAAAAAGGAACAAAATTCAAATGGACAGACGAATGTGAAGAATCATTCAAAGCACTAAAAATGCCCTTTTATCAGCCAAATGTTTAGCATACCCAGATTACACAAAAGAATTTATTGTCACAACAGATGCAAGTGATGTAGGAGTAGGAGCAATTTTATCACAAATGCATGAAGGAGGCGAAAGGCCCATAGCATTCGCGTCAAGATTGCTGACGACAGCGGAACGAAACAGAAGTGCGACCGAGCGCGAACTCGTAGCGATTTTATTCGGAGTCCAGAAATTTCATTATTACATTTATTTAACAAAATTCAAATTAATCACTGATCATGCCGCTTTAAAATATTTATTAAATTTAAAAGATCCCACGGGAAAATTATTAAGATGGTCGCTAAAATTACATGACTACGATTTCGAAATAATACACCGAAAAGGAACTCAAATCCCCCACGCAGACGCACTTAGCCGAAGCGTAGCAAGTATTCAAAATGCAGACATAGACAGAAAAATTTTAAAAATATTTAAATACGACAAAGGATTCGAAATTGCAACAAAGAAAGACAAAAACATTTTTTACACGACGGTAGATGAAGAATTAGAAATTGACTTAGAAACAATAAAGGCAGCCCAAGAAAACGATGAAGAGTGCAAAATACTATCAAAAAGAAAGGGTACACAACCCTTGATGAAGGAATAATTGGGAAAGTAACGAAAAAAGGCGAGATAAAAATACTCGTTCCAAAAACCTTACGACCTAAAGTAATGTATATACATCACGACAGTATAGTCGGAGGACATTTTGGATTCAAAAGGACACATGACAGCATCCAACGAAAATACCATTGGCCGAACTTGGTAAAGGATACGCAAGAATACGTAAAAACGTGTGAAAGTTGCAATCTACGAAAGAAATCGGGAAAACTGGTCCCACCGATGGGAACGTTCGAAGAACCGAATAGCCCATTTCAGGCAGTTAGCCTGGACATCATGAAACCGTCTTCACCGAGCTACGACGAAGCATTGAACACATCGTACAAATGTATCTTAACGATAACAGATCAATATTCCAGATACACAGAATTCGTCCCAGTCATAAATGAAACGGCAGAAACGGTCGCGAGAAGCTTCGTTCATGTGTTTTGCAACCGATATGGGTTCCCAGCAACAATTCTCACTGACAGGGGAACAAATTTTACGAGCAACTTAATGAAAGCAATGTGCGAGGTAATGAAATGCAAAAGATCTGCACGACCGCGTATCATCCAGCCGGAAATGGAAGATTGGAAAGAAGACATAGAATTCTGGCGGATACGTTAAGCCATTATATGGCAGAAGAGGGCGAGGAATGGCACAATTTGTTGCCATACGCACAATTTGCAATGAATTCCGCAATAAATGAAACAACAGGCTTTTCACCCAATGAACTAATTTTTGGAAAAAACTTAAGAGGTCCATGGGACATAAACGTACCGTCACTTTCAAAGGAAACTCCATATCATGAACATATAAAAACGCTCTTGAGAAAATTTAAATTTATGGACAAATTAAAACAAGACAGCGAAAAGAAAGTAGTCGACAAACGAAAAAATGCAAACAAGACACAATCAATAAAATTAAAAGCAGGACAAAAGATTTATTTAGAAAAAGGTCAACTACCCTCGGAACATAAAAAGTTTCAGAAAAAGTTTGAAGGCCCATATGAAGTATTGAGAATCATAAGTGACCAAAATATTGAAATAAACAAAAACGGAAGAAAAGAAGTCGTTCATTTATCTAGAGTAAAAATAGCAAACTTAAGATCACCGGCAACAGAGGAAGCTCTGACACACACTGAAGAAATGGTGACGACAGACACAGAACCCGAAGAATATACGGAATCGGGTCGGGTTTTGCTTGGCGGGGCGGAACGCTACCGCGTTCCTAGATCAGCAAGAGGAAGTAGTTATGGAGGACGAGAACAAGAAAATCAGAGGCATACAATGGTCTTAAGGCCAAGAAAATATAAATTAATATAAAAAAAAAAAAAAAAATAGGGAAAAAAAAATACTCAAATAAAAAAAAAAAAAAAAAAAAAAAAAAAAAAAAAAAAAAAAAAAAAAAAAAAAAAAAAAAAAAAAAAAAAAAAAAAAAAAAAAAAAAAAAAAAATAATAATACCTATCTATAAAAAATAAATTGCAAAAAAAAAAAAAAAAAAAAAAAAAAAAAAAAAAAAAAAAAAAAAAAAAAAAAAAAAAAAATTTTTTAAATTAGTCAGTAACTTAATTGATAAATAATTGTTGATTAAAAGCTTAAACTCGGGTTAAAATAATTGGTTAGAAGTTATATGTTATTCAAAAAAAAAATTTTTTTTTAGTTATTAACTTAATTGATAGATATTAATCAAATATTTAAACTTGGGTAGAATTAATGTACTTGATGGTTAAATAAATATATATATTACAAAAAAATAAATAAATAAATAAAAAAAAAAAAAAAAAAAATAAAATAGTAACAATTCATGGATATTAAACAGGGTTAAATTATAAGAACTATATTTTACTAAAGGGTTAAAGTTCCAATAGCATATTTTTCAATGTAGAAAGGTAGTTTCGATTTGTTAGTCTATTATTGAATACCTAAATGGGTAAATGAAATTGTTAAATCATAATCTAAAATTTTCTTTTCTGTATGTTACATAATAATTGATTAGTGATTTCGTAAAACGAGGTCAAGAAAAAAAATTAGGTGTTAGCAAAATAATTTGAAAAAATTTTTTTTTGAGTCTAAATTAAAACTGAAAAGTAGGTTAAAATAATTTTTTTTTGGTTAAATATGATAGAAATATGGGAAATTGTATAAAAAAAAAATTGGTAAAGAAATACCTCTTTTCAGACAGATTATTGTATAAATATCCAACATACCTATCTAATCATAAAATCTAATTATTATAAATAAAGAAAAAAATATAAATATAAAAATGTTGGTAAAAATATGTGGACTGGACGTATGGACAAATTAGGTCAAAATAATATTATTGTAAATTTTTTTTTAGCAGTAAGTAAAATTGTAAAACAAAGGGGATTGTAAAAAAAAAAAAAAAAAAAAAAAAAAAAAAAAAAAAAAAAAAAAAAAAAAAAAAGTGAAAAAAAAAAAAAAATAAAATAAAAGTTCAGTGCAAAGGTGCGGGTGTCATCATCGAACAATGTTGGTGGTCCCCATTAAGAAGAAGCAAAGCTATTTAAGAGGACGTCCACGATGAAAACTCAAAGGCAACAGGCAAGGAATGACAACAACTAGAAGCTGAGATCTACCTAATGGCAAAGGAAGCAACGGTGAACCCAGTCAGAAGCAACGGTGAAGTCAGAAGCAACGGTGAACCCAGTCAGAAGCGCCGGTCCAAACAACTTTGTACAAAAAGGTTTTGTTTTTGTTTTACGTTTTTTTTTGCTTTAACCTGGAAAAGTCAAAATGAAAAACACGAAGCCCCTCAAACCAGATGCTTCATACTGATACAAAAAAAATTCGACAGAAAACAGCCACGTTCAACCTCAAAAACCTGGCTATCGTAACAGCGAACGAGGAACACCCAAGTCCGTGCAACGCGCGCAAGAGGGAAGTTCGAATCTACCTGTGTACTGGCACAGTATTCAGCATGGTTCTATCAGTACAAGGTGAACGTACAAGGTCATCCGCCTGGCAGCAGCCGTGACGAGCGCCCGATTGCGGGATGGAAGGCACCAGCACCCATACATAGAACGCCGCCACGATGAACTTCACAGCATGAAGAAAACTTTTCACCACTTAGTAAAAAACGAACAATAAGAGTTTTAAGTGAAAATTGTAAAAATCTGGAAATGTAAATACATAAACAAAAAAAAGAAGAAGAAGAAGATTGTATAATGGAAAATAGGAAAAAATTTTTTTTAAAATTATTGTAAAATTCAGATTCTCAAGAATCGCATGTTTTGAAATGAAAGCGCCACCCCGAAGAGGCTCGAGTTTCAAAGCATCGGTCAGGAGAAAGAAAACAAAATGTAAAAACCTTTTAATTGTTCAATAATTTGTAGATCATCCTTCCGGTAAAATATGTAAACAAGAATATGTAAACAAAAAAAATTTTTTTTCTTTATCATTATCAAAAAAAATTTTTTTTTGCACCGGAGAGGGGGATGATGTAGGGATATTTGGATAAAATAATATAAATTATGAAAGAATGTTAATAAGAGGGGATACCCCCACTTAGATTAGCAAAAGAGACAATAAAAGAGTCCATAATTAGAGCTAGACCAAGAAGGTTTAAGAAGCCATTAAATATTGTCCGTGCCATACGTCCTTGTCCCTAAAAAAGGTGTGTATCCTTAGTCCTAATAAACATCTATATTGTACTCCTGCGTTTCCTTCAAAAACACCAGAAACCCACGTTACACAGAACTTCTAGTTTTTCTGAAGAGGTCGACCAAGGGTTAAAAAATATGGATATTGAGAAAAAGTTAAAAACTGGAAGCCTGAGCCGAAAGAGATCTTATAAACGATTTAAAAAAACAGTTTTTTGAGTAAATCTTTCTTGATTAAATAAATAAGTAAATTTTTTTCGTTCTTTCGGCCAAAAAACTTCTTTTTTCTCCACAGAATTTCCGGCTTTTACCTAGAAAAACAAACCACCTGCCCAAAGGGCTCCCCCCGCGCAAGCGCAAAGGACGTATTACAAGAATGGAATGAACCTTCTTCGCGTAGGAATGGTTGTGCAGTTCAAACGCTCTGGAGAACTTTGTCTGATACTTCCCCCGTTTGGCCAATTTAAGGGCAGGTCTGAGCAGAATAGGGCGAACCAGGCTTCCAAAGACTGCCAGAACGTCAAGGATGGTGACCCTTTTCTGTTGAACAACCTGCCCAGCGGCTGGCTGTTACAGCGGTCGCCCACCCGGGTCAACTGCTCTAACCAACTGAGTCACTTGAATCACTTAAGAATAGCAGTGCGCCATAGCGCAAATATTCAAATAATAGGATGGTGCAGCAATTCAGGTGATGAAAATTGAACTGGGAGCGTTCGAGCAACTTGGGAGTGAATATTCTGAAACGTTTCTGTCATCTGGGCCTCGATAAGAAGGTTGCCCCCGTTCGGCAAAGGCGTGGATTCAAATCCCACTTAAGCCCGGATTGTCCCCCCCCCCCCCCATATTTAAGATTCTCTTTGCGAAAGAAGGAAGGAGTTTCTAGCCCTTGGAAGTTCTAATGTCCAACGCGTAAAGTGTTCCAAGTAGCGTTTGAGAGGTGGATGGTCAAGCCCGACCGCAGACTTCCCATCGGACTTACACAGGAGTTTCAAGAGTAAACATCTTCCGTTATGTAAACACAACCGAAGTGGCGGAAGGAGGCCTCAAACGTAAACTTCCCGACCTCAAAACAACGGTGGGGTTGACGTCCCGAAAACTTCCCTCCTCATCTGCATCAAACAAAGACGTCGAAAGTGAGTTTAAGATGTTTACCTTCTGAATACGTAAACTGCAGGAAAAAAGAGAGAAGCGATAGCCATGTAAATGCTCGGTTTATGAGTGGAGCTGCGTGCCCAGGGCAAAGGTTAGATAAGCACGAACCGGCCTACTATTAGTAAATTAGAAATCTCTTGCTTTCTCACCCCTTTTACTGTTTAAACTTCCATTTTAGACCTTAAGTTTTACATTTTTTTAATTGACGACTACTTTTCATTGTTTTCTTCGACTATTATCGTTAACTTTGTGTTTTTCCTGACCAATTTATTTTTATACTTTAACAGGTAAAGGCTTCATAAAAAAAAAATCTGATTTCAGAACCCTCTTGCAGAGATTACATCGCTCTTTTGGCCTAAAAGACCAAATTTGTAGTGGTCTTAACCACCAGAGCGGGGATTGTTCCCCCACCTTGGTAGGGAGGTTCAGTTAGAGCCATCATTTTGGCGTTTATTTCGGTCTTAGATGGTGAAGCCTCTTTGAGCCAGATTTTGGAGCGTTTTTTTTCGACCGGAAAACACCATTTGTACTGGATCTTCGGTCGAGAACGCAAGAAAATATTGGTTTCTAGGACAAAAAACTTTGAGGAATCCGGTAAAAATGAAGTTTCACTTTCCAAAGAGCGAGAAAAACAGCCAGAAAATTTCGACAAAGTATTTTTCTAGGAAAAAAAACCGAAGAAAGCTCCGGAAAATCTGGTTTAAAGGGGTTTGCTAAGTCAAAAGATTGTTAAAAATCGAAGAAGACTTAAGGTCCCTAATGAAAAATAGGAAGTGTCACTTATATATCCAAATAAAGTTGACCGGGAAGGTAATAAATCATCCCTCCAGGTAGTTCACTATAGATTATCCAAGAGTTGAGCGTTGCCAGCCATGAATGCAAAAGCGTTAAGTAAGCCCGAAGCTAAAGTGTTTCCGCCACCCCCTTCAGCCAACCCAGTCCTCACTACTCCCTTCCCTACGACCACCGACTACCATATATTTTATGCATAAGCACTTTAACTTTCCTCTACTAACTAGTAAAAAAAAAAAACCAATTGAATACTTAACCTTTTCATTTCTCATTTAAAAAAAACAAAAGGAAAATTAATTTTATCTGTCAAAAGTCTTTTTTTTTGCCTCTCTCTCTTTCTTCAAAACAAAAAATTACTTAAAATGTTTTAATTTAATATAAAAAAACTAATTTAAAATTCTTGTTTAAGAAAACATTCTTTCTTTGTTAAATATTATCTTTTCTCTCTTTATCCTTATGAGAGATTGTTGTTGGGGGTAAGAGCTTGATAAAGGCCGATGCAATATTAAAATTGAGGAAGAGATTTAATTTCGGCTGAAAAAGTAAATATATATAAAAAATTTTTCAGAGCTAAGCAAAACAGTCTAATAATTAGGGGGCCTGACTTCTCTGCCTTATCTGGGTAAGAATTAGACAAAAATTTGAAGAGGATCGGACAAAACTTGCCTCCGTCGACAGAAAAAAAAGGTGAATGACGGACGGACGGCACGACAGAATACCGGGTGATCATCCTCATTTTTCCTCTACCGGAAAGAAATACCCAAATACCAAAAATAGAGAGTATTACAACTATAAGAAAACGGTTTTCAGGTTTTAACTTCATCTTTTGAACCAAGAATTCCCCTTTTTACCGTAATTTTTGGGGATTTTAGGAGGTTTTCCTGTAAAATCAGAAATGTTTAGAAATTTTGCATCCGCGGATTAGATTATTCTCACTTTAAATGGCGAGACTTAAACAAACCTAATTGAATTCCGAGATAAAACTAACGAAATTCCGTTCAATGCGCATCGCAGGGACTGAGTAAATAATTCAATTTCTAAACGTCCACATGGGCGACGAGGGTGTGTAAGATAGCGTAATAATCCCGGTAATAGCTCGAGGCATCCGGCTCTAAATGATTTAGTCCCTCTTGCATGTCATGTACATTAAGGTAATGCAGACTCCTATTAACAATTGAGCCCAAATCAATGCCTACAGAAACGACATCTTTTGTCATTTTTGAGAATTTTTCAGGGGCCAAAAGATTTTCGCAAAAAACCAGCGTTTCTCGGGGAGAAAAAGCCTAGAAGACCCTTTCTTAGAGACATATAGGATATCATGGTGGAAGTTAAAAGAGTAGAATTTCTAAGAATTCGTCATAAACTCGTCATAATCACTTAAAACATTATGTTGAAATGTCTGTAGGACGAAAGGTTTTCATAAAAATTACTTTAATCTACAATTTACAAAAGTGTGTCACAAAAGCAAATCGTCATAAAGTGAACGGTAGAACAGAATCAGGCGATCGACGCGCTTTCTGTCGTTTTATCTCCAAATTTGAATGGTATACATGCAGTTAGATGGCGATGACGAGGAAGGAACTGTAAGTTCTTTAACCGTTGCCCCACATGAAATATTGTTTTCTGACATGAATTTATGACGATTTGATTTTATCACGAAAGTTTGCTTAGTTTTACATTATAAAATGAAATAATTTTTATAAAACCAATTTTTCCTGCAGACATTTCGTCATAATTATGTTGAAATTATGAAGAGATTTTTTTTATTTCAAAAGGTGCGCCCCATTCCCCAAATTAAAGTTAGAATTCCAAAAAAATTGGTTTGTAAAAATTCTTATAGCCGCAGATTTATGATTTTATTTTTTGCCCAAAATCCCAGACGATCATGGACGATATGGCGCCTTTGATAACGGCATTATTTCTGATTGAACCCGGGGAAAGGAAGGACATCGCTTTTGTTTCAAGTCGTAATAATTTCCGCTCGATTTTTTCCCTACAGATTTTTGCTTTCCTCTCCGTTTATCTCCGTGTTTACAAGCTGGACTTTTTCATTTCCTATTAAGGACCGGGGAAAATCCGACGACTTTTTTTTTTAGAAAAACGAGTTTCCTACTCGGGAAATCGGATATGAAAGAAAATAGCTTAAAATATGTGTGATTTATAAAAAATGGCTTTATGAACCTACGGTATAAATAATCACAATCATGAGAAAAAAAAAAAAAAAAAAAAAAAAAAAAAAAAAAAAAAAAAATAGAGACTGCCGAACGGGGCCCAGCACTATAGATAAAAGTGAATTATTAGAAATCCGTCTCTATTTCGATTTTAAGAATTTTTGGGTGTTTTCTTCGTTTTTTTTTTATTTTAATGGAGGGGGCCCTCGTTTATTTCGAGCTCCCAAAAATCGTGTTGCCGTCCGTCTTCTTCTGAGGCCGAAAAAGCCGGGTAAGCACCCTTGACCATTAATAGTTTCTTTGGCCCCCTTCTCCCTAGAATCGTCATTTCATTGCGTCGTGGTGGCCGCGTGTTAAGGCGTTAATCCCGAACAAATGCGATACGGCGTTCATCTATGGGGTCCAGGGTTCAAAGCGGGCGGCCCCCAAATTGAACTTAAGGAACCTAAATGGATTTTTCTGATGGAAAACACTACTGACGCGAGGGGGATTAAAAACTCTTAAGTTTGAAAACCCTCTTACAAATTGTTAATAATAACAAATAACGCAAAAAAAAAAAAAAAAAAAAAAAAAAAAAAAAAAAAAAAAAAATGATGTATAACAATATTTAGGGAAAGATTTTAAGTTTTCGTTGTTGTTCGACATTTTGCCTGAAGGAAGATGTAAAATATTCTTCAGTCTTAAGGCCCAAGGGACTCGTTAGACGTTTTCTGACAAAGGAGGGAGCAGAGTTGGTCAGGGGACAGGGGAAGTATTGTACTTTTGTTTCATTTCCATTAAGAGACTCAAGCCTACTCCCCCCTCGGACCGCTTCTCGACACCGCACCATGTTTTCACCCTCCTTCCCGTCAAGTATGCGACTCCGGGCCTAATGATCCTCATACAAAGAGAGGAAAAGGGAATCCCCTCCAAACTGACCTTGTTTACAAACTTTAAGCCTCCCGGGGTTTTAAGACCCCCACGATCCCTTCCATCCATAAACACGAATATTTCTCTTACCTTAATTACGAAGCATAACGAATGTTATTTAATTTTAGCTCCAACTCAACAACAATATAATATTAAGCAGAATATAGTTTTTGTTACAATTAAAAGTTACAGAGGGAGAAAGAATGAAAAAACGGATATTCCACGACCGGTTTCGGCGTAATACGCCTCATCAGGTGGACTATTTCCTTATTTTTCATTCTCCTACACTTTTTACTTGACTTTCATTAGACGGTATTATGGACCCTGCGGGAAGGTGGACAAACTTTCGTTTATTCGGCCCCCCCCCCCCCCACGCACCACTACCTTACTAATTGTCACTGCACCACCTCTTTTTAACCTTTAAGGAATTCTCAAGTATTTTCTACTATTTTTGTTATGGGTCATGCGTAATCTCGCAAATTTCGTAAATTTGTTACAATTAAAAGTTACAGAGGGAGAAATGAAAAATAAGGAAATAGTCCACCTGATGAGGCGTATTACGCCGAAACCGGTCGTGGAATATCTTTTTTCATTCTTTCTCCCTCTGTAACTTTTAATTGTAACAAATTTACGAAATTTGCGAGATTACGCATGACCCATAACAAAAATACTTAGTAGAAAATATAGTTTTTTCATAATCTTCAATTAAAAAAAATAATCAGTTAAAATCAGTATTGTATAGCTGAAAATATAGGTACGTATATCGTGGGAGTTCGATGCAGGTTTGAAATTCTGCCAATCTCCCGGCGTAAAAACCGTTCCCGGAGTGAGACCCTTAATGGATTTATTTTGCGTAATTTATGGAGCCATTTGAGTGGAGGGCCGCCTCCCAAAAAGCGCTAGATACGCTACCCTCAATCATAGCTCATTGATCACTTTCCCTCTAACCTGGATACATAACTTAAGGACCCTTCTTGAGATTTCTTTATTATAGAAACATCACGGCCCAAGAAAATGGTTCGTAAAAAAATGGGGAATTAAAATTCAAACGGTTCATATCGCGTCCAAGTGTGTTTAATCACGCAATCGTTCTTTCGTGTAACACATGCGAGAATTAATATTTTACGAATTATGGAAATGAGGCTGGTTTGTAAGCAGGAATTTCAAGGACATGATTTTTTTCCAGACCCGCGAAGCTTTTAAGTCGTGCGGAAGTGTAGGTCTCCTACGCCATTCAACTTACTTAAAAAGGTAGTATAGTAATAGAGAGTTTCAGGGAATCGTAATTCCGAGTCCCGACTCAGACTCGCTCAAGGTCATACGACTCGAGCCGCCAGTCGTAATCGTAATACGACCCGACTCGGCTGGGTCGTATACCGAAACGACTCAAATCCCGACTCCGAGTAAACGTAAGGTTATATTTTACGAAGGTTATTTCGTTATCTCTTTTAGTATCGGGTTCATGTTTTTTGTTGTTTTTACGATTTCAAATACAATCTCGTTTATTTTCGTTGTTTTCACGATTTCAAATACACTTTCGTCTATTTCAGGTTGTTGTTTTTTTACGATTTCAAATCAATATCGTTTAGTTTCGGTTTGTTTTTTGTTGTTTTCACAATTTCAAATCCAACGAGGAGCCCTGGGAGTTTTTTCAACAGCATTGGTTAAAGTCGAAGAAATAAAGGTACCGATTCATGAATTTGCTTTAGTGAGAATATTGTGAACTAACTGATTCGGAACTGAGTTGGAACGACTTCCTGAAACTCTGTAATACCCGCCAAAAATGGTTTGAAAGGAATGTCATCAAAACAAATAGGGATATATAAGTCCAAAAATGATTGGTACTGCTTGTCTTATTTCGTAATGAAGGGTACTTTATAGTCCAAAAATCGTATTATCTCGTAAAAAGGTACTTTAGGAGTCCAAAAAGGGATTTATGCCCGTATATATAAGCGTTCCTTAAGTATTATTTTACTTTTGGATTGCTGAGAGTTTCGGCCAATGTAATGGAAAACACGATTAGACGTACATATTTATTTTCCGACCTTTCGGCTGTACAACAGCCTTCTTCAGGGATATTATTTGATGGTATCAGATGTGAGAAGGTAGCGTTGAACGTAAGCACTTGTTAAAAACGTAAAACTTTTTGAAACATAAACAAACCTTTTTTTTAAAATAAAATATCACATGTTAAAATGTAATGAATTCTTTGGTTATATTCTATCGTGTTTTCCATGGCATTGGCCGAAACCCTCAACAATCCAAAAGTCAAATAATATCTGGAATCCGGCTGACAATCACCTGTAACAAATTCCTTAAGTATATTTTCTCAAGATTTCCTTGAAAGTCCTTGGTGGGCGTTATTTCGTGAAGTTCCATTGGAGCGATCGTTCCTTGAAATAAAAGGAATCCTTCCGATTTCCTCCCTTTATTTCAAGGAAGGGAAGGTAGCAAGGAATTTTAAGGAGTCCTTGTCGGGAGGAGTCTCATTCAATGAAAACACAATCCCCGATAAAAAAAAAATTATCTACCTCTTTGCCTTTTATTCTAGAGTATAGACTTTGGAACTAGCTAAACTCTAGGCTCTCGCTACACTCTAGAATCTTGCTTAAGTTAGGGATGCTAAGGTATTATTTTGGTGAATACGGGCCTAAAATTTAAAATCAAGAGTTCGAGATTCTAAAGCATTCTAGAGTTTAAATTCTTGATTCTAAAGCTACCTAAAATCTTCTTTTAGACTCTTGAGGCAAAATGCATCTAGATTCTTCAATCTAGAGTCTAGTTTTCACTTCTTTTTTTCTGTTCTCCCAATTTGACCCCTTTCAATAGGGTAGATCAGTCGCCTAACAAATGCCGCCACCTTTTGGACCTCAGGGTGGATATGCTATTTTACACATTAAAGCCTTTTCTAAATTTTAATTAGGTTCTCTAATTATTACAGAAAGAAGGTATTCATATAAATTTTCGGTTTATGAATAAATCTGTTCAAAATGGCTGTCTTTTTACCCCTTGAATTTTGATTTTTTTTTTCTCTTACATTGAAGTAATTATTTAGAAGATATTTTCAATTTATAATAGTCTGAAGAATATTGGAAAAGGGTCTATACTCTTGACAGAAACGTTTAGAAAGTTTCACAATTGACCATTGTTGAAACATGCATTGAGTTTTCCCTTAGAATGGCGGTGGCGGCGGCAGGTTGCCGAATCTGAAGCGTGAAATATTTCAGTTTGAATTGGAGCCTTTCGCTTTTATGTGAAGTAGAGCAAGTGGCATATGAGTAGTTATGGAAAAGCGAGAGAGTGCCGGGTTAAAAGAGGGACGGCTCTGCGGCAATGTTATGCAGGCCAGTGTCATGAATCATTCGACGGAAATGAATTATGCCCTTTGTGTTTGATTCCGCCCGCATTTGTCTAGGGGTGCAGAACGCTAATGTCCCTAAACAATTCGAGCTTTCGACATACACAATGCTACCAGACCTAACGCTTCATTAGCCTTGATTTCTATATTAAAAACCTTCTTTTTTTCCTCTCAGGACTTTGTTCGATATTGAAGAATCGTTGACCTTTGGTGTTGTGAGTGACAGAGGCTTCGTGTTAGATACTCGTTAGAAGCGGCCTAACGTGTTAAAACGAGGCGTGGCCACACAAGCCGACCCAATAATCAACATGATAATCAAAAACTTGACGTTCAACAGGGCCCTACTCCAAGGAAAACAAAATCTTTCCTTTAAAACATATGCCGGACAATCCAGATACAGAGTCTAAACTCTGGACTCTGGAGAATTCAGATTATGGAATGTACAGTCTAGTCATTCGAATCCCTCGATTGCTCTGTAAATTTTTAAAGTTGTTTCGTCACTCAGTAGACTCCAAAGCTAGTTTTCCACTGCCTAAAGTCTAGAGACTCTAAGTGCTGCGAGAGCCTAGAGTCTAGCTAGGCCCAAAGTCTAGACTAGATTTTAAAGTCTGGAGTGTAGCGAGAGATTAAAGCTTAGTCTGTATCGAAAGCCTATCTAGTATCTAGGTCCACACAATCCTTTTATTTTTCTTTATAGCAATAAAAGGTTAAAAAATATGTAGGTGAATCACATTTGGATTTTATAACGGAGGAGCGAGAAAACCTTTTCTCATCCTTTCCAACAGGAAATTAATCCACATAAATAGCCGTCGGCGGTGAATTTCGGGGTGGAAAGGGCGGTCTCGGGTAAAAGGCTAAGAAATTTACCTCTCCTTTTTCGATTTCTCTCTTTTTTTTTTCTCTCTTTTTCGAACGTATTCGAAGCTAGGATATTTATTAAAGGCTATTTATCAAGAAGTGTTCGCTACTACCTTTTCCGTAGGGTAAACCGGACTAACAGGTCAATACTGGAGAAAGGTGAGATAATTATGGCCGTTCTATGATTTAGCGATCTCCGTTTATCTCCAAGTTTGGAGCTGTTTATGGTCTCAAATAGAGCTCTAGAAATCGCGATAACGTTGAACAATTTGTTACTTGCTAGAAAAAAAACAAAAAAATCTATTTAAGAAAAAATGCTCCTCGAGATAACAAACTAGATTGCAGGGTAAACCTTTTCTCTCCGCCAAGAATTTTTCAATTCCAACACATTTTTTTTTCAGAATACGGCGCGTTACCGATTTTACATAAAGAACCGAGAGTGAAGTCTAGAGTCTGAAGTTTAGAGTCTCTAGTCTTTGTTAGACTTTGGAGGAACTCTAGACATTGAGGGACTGTTAGTCTAAAGTTTATTGTTATAGGCCCATATTTGTGGACGTTCCTTGAAACTCTCCTTTATTCCTAAGGATACTTTAAAAACCCTTATCCGTTCCTTAACTTAAGGAAGGTTTGAAAATGAAGGATTGTGTTATCTTCAGCAAATGAGAGGCCGTTTGAGGACTCCTTAGGATACCCGAAAGCTACTTTGAAAAATCGGGGGAAAGAATTTTTTATCTGTTCACTTCAAGGGAGTTTCATAAATAAATAACTATTCAAGGAATGATTTCAAGGAAGCCTTGAGGGTTTTTTTTAAAGGAATGCTTATAAATGATTGACTTAATATATAAAAAAAAGGAGAACTCTTAACGCCTCCGAGGATTGATTTATAAGAGGAAATGGGCCACCGCCCATTTCGACGATTTCTCGCATTTTCTATGTTAAAAAATTAGTTTCTTAAGAAAAAAAATTCATGTTTCTACTATCTAAGTGGGTACTTTTTGATATTCTTAGCAGGATGACTTTCGTATCTTTCCGGAAGGGCGAGAACGGTCCTGAGGACGGGAGAGGACTTTTACAAAAATCTAGAGGAATAAAAGGGTTTCTCGTCATAATTTTTTAAATAAAATAATCTGGTCATAAAATGGTAGAAGAGAGGACAATCGTCACAAATGTAACTCCAACCCAATATTTCATTTTAGTTCATAGATTCAACGGCAGAAAGCGCCAGTAAAGCCGAAGGCTTTTGAGAAAGAAGCGCTACCTTCAACCGTTCCATTTTATGACGATTAGATTTTATGACGAGAAAAAAATTTATTTTATAAAAACCACCTTCTCCACAATTTCGAGGGATTGTACGGACTAAATGACGATTTGACGTTATGTTGGAATTATGAAGAGACGTTTTTATGAAAAGTTGTTCCCCAGCAATCCCTGAAAAAAAAAAAGAAAAAAAAACTAGGGATTACGTTTAATAGATATAAAATGACTTACGAAAGGACAAATGGTAAAAGAATTATCGTAATAAAAATTCACTTAAGGGCGGAATAGGTGAATAAAAGAGTGAGCGAGAGGGGACTTGCATGTAATTTCTTGTTTCAGCTTTTGTGTAGAAAAAGGCGTGAGAAGTTGGTTATCTGCACGGGATACGACAGAGGAGCGATATTTGACGTGATAACAGCCACGAAGGTCTCACCGCACTCAAATAAATTCGAGAGGGTCAAACAGATTTTTCATGACGTCCTTTAAGCCAATTACAAATCGACTTTTTACTTCAAAAAAGAAAAAAATTCAATTTTTATTTTACAGAAGATTTCACTTTTCCTTTTTTTCCCCAGCCGTCGAAACTTTGACATGTGGAAGGCATAAAGTGGCGTAAAACCCGCGGAGAGAACGTGGCCTTCTTCCCCCCTCGAGGATTCAGTCTCGGGGTCCCACTGAAAAGTTTCTCCACCGACATAAATTCAGAGGCGTCAACCCGTAAAAAAGTTGGAGCGAAACCCCTTTTAGGTGATATTTAGGGTGCCTAGAGTAGAATATAACCATATTCCTATTAAAGATTCCCTATCACGTATATCCGCCATTTTGGTCGATTTTAGCTGGATTTATACAAGGAGAATCGTTAGAAAAAACAAATGAGATTTTTTGTTGTTCGGTCGTCCACAGAATCCACCACCTCTTGAGCCTCGGAGTCATATTATACATTTTTGAATCAAAATTTTATTTTTTTTTAAAGTACTTTTTTTTTTTAAGAAAAAAGACTCAGTAAAGGGAAAAGAAATAGCCTCTCATATTGGAGAGGAAAAAGACGCCCAAGATAAATTTCCGAAGAAAAAGGTGAAAAAGGGGAGGATCGTAAAAAATGCAAGTAGGAAAAACATTTCCCTAAATAAAGAAGTAATGAGTTAGAAAGGCGGTCAATGACGTCATCAATCCTCCCTTTAGCACCCTCGATATTTAATAGAGGGCGCGAGTGTTTTGATGACTTAAAAGGGGAGAGGAAAGACAACTTTATATTGCATATCATGGAAATAGAAAGGGAGTCCCCTGTATATCACTATAATGTTCGACCATTTTCCCCCCTGACAGTCAACAACTTTTCATATTACTTGCTCGGCCCATTAGCTAATTAATCGAGAATATGACAGATGGTTTATAAACAAACCTCCTCCAACTAATCTATTTAACATCATATAACCTCTATTTCCCATATATTAATTGAAAATATTCAAAACAGGACAGAGAGGGGGAAAAAAAATCGAATAGTCACGTGGATAAAGGTTCTTGACTTTGATTCATTAGGTCACGTGAACACTACGTAATTACCTAAAACCCAGAATAACTTTCATCCCCTCCCTTATGGTATTATCGATGCATTAATCTGCTTGTTCGTTTCAGTCACTGATTAAACATAATCTACCTCCGTTAGGAAATAAATAGCCACGCATTTTATGGTTTCTCATAAGGAAGTTATATGGAAGACATTCGAGGAATGGGATATAGCGAAGTCATTATCGAAAAAAATGATTAAAATGTCGATATTCATTGTTTGACCTTCATTGTTTTGGTAACATCGATGTCGCTGTAGTATCAATCGAGGAAAAGCTACATAAGGTCCAGGAATCGGCTACGCTCTGTCAGAAAAGTGCTGATCTAGAATAAAGAGTAGAGCATTGGAATACAGGAAAGAACTTGTGGAAGAATTAACTTTTAATTTTACTCAAACCGGATGCAATTTATTTTAATTTATTTTATTTAATTTTCTTTTTCTTTTTTAAGTTTTCATACAGATAGATACATACTCCTACAGACGGTATTAATTTACCATGTAAGATTACTTTTCTTTTTAATTGTTTATTTATCTGTAAATATAAAAAGTTTTTCATTCATTCATTCATTCAGAATAAAGAGTAGAGGATCTAGAGTGTAGGGTCTATTAGCGTATGGGATCTAGCGTGTTGGATCTTGAGTATAGGAACTGGAGTATAGGATCTTTGAGTGTAGAGAGTAGGATTGATAGTGTAAGATCTACAGTATAGAATCTAAAGTAAGTATACGATATGGAGTAGTGGCCGCGCGTGTTAAGGCGTTAATCCCAAACATTGCGAGACGGCGTTCATCAATGGGGTCGAGGGTTCAAAGCGGGCGGCCCCCAAATTGAACCCAATGTACCTAAATGGATTTTTCCGACGGAAAACACCACTGACGCAGGGGAAATAACTCTTTAGTTGAAGATCCTAGTAAAATCAAATTTAAAAAAAAATAGAGTATAGGATCTTGAGCGTAGAGTGTAGGATTGATAGAGTGTAAGATCCATAGTATAGAATCTAAATAGTAGGATCTGGAGTGTAGGATCTACTGAAAGGATCTTGATTAGGTACAGTGAATAGTATAAGATTTAGAGTCAGGGGTCTAAAATCCGCGGTCTCAAGATCATTAAATAACGTTCCGACAAATATAATAAAATAAATAATAAAAATAAAATAAAACCAAATTTTTTAAAAATAAAAATATAAAAAGTTTGAACAACTTCAATAAATTAGCAAAAGATTTTAAGTATGACCTAAATTTGTCTTCTTTATTCGACCTTTTTTTCTCCCTCTCTAAATTAATAGATTAGTCGGATGATAGCTCAAAAGAGCTTTCACCGCTAGCAAATGAAAAAATAACATTGCCCGAGTTTTGTTTGTTGTAAAATATCGAGTCGCCTCCGGGTGAAGTTTGATTAGAAACTAAATTAGATGGAAAATTATGCATTGTGTTGTTTATTGTTTTCGAAGTAAGAGGCCTCGGGATGAAATCAAACTACGAGAATCACCGGCAGTTTGAGCGTTGCATTTCGATAGGTTTCGATTTTCCGAAAATTTTACTTTCTATTAGACAGAATTAGGTCGAGAAAAAATTTTCCTTCTAAATGATTTCACTAACTACCAAAGGTCATAATTCCAAAAAATCGTTTTTTTTCTTCAAAAATCCGTGTAAAAAACACCCCGCCTCGCAAAAAACCCTTCTACAGCTGCCAGAAAAAGTTATGATATAAACTTCCCCGCCCTCCGATGTACACCGTAGGGAAAGAGGAGAGTTGAAGCGCCCGTGCTCCCGTTTTCAACCTTCCCCTTGGCGGCGTCGCGAAATGCTTGTTTACAGGTGTGTAATATATTAATCTACTATTTTTATATTATTAACTGATTAGTTAGGACCGTCTAAAACTCCGTTGCGAACAAGTACTGCTTTTTCTTAGGTGATCAGTCGAACATTTGGAAATTGCCCTCAACATTTATTTAGGTATGAAATATATTAATCAAGTGATCACTGATTAGTTAGATGCTATGTTATAGATACGTCTAAAGGCGGGGCGAACCGCTACCGCGTTCCTAGATTTGTGATGATTAAAAAAAAATCGTATTTGTGTTAATTTTTCCAAAAACAAAGCTCGGATTTTTGAAAATTTTTCACAAAAAATCGTACCTACCCATTTCTATATGATTTTTCTGCACTTTTTCACAAAATCACGAAAAAAAATCGTTCTTTTCTAATTATTATGTAAAATCATTCCCCCCCCCCCCCAATTTTAAAATCATACGAAATTTTTTTTTCCATTTGTTTGGAAGATTCTAATTTTTTCCACGATTTTTCGGATATTTGTCTTCGTAAAAATTGGTTAAAAAAAAGTTTCGTCCGAAATTGTTCAAAAATCAATTTGTTCTCTAAAATCGTTGAAAAAAAATAAAACTTTTTTCTAAAAAAAAATTGTTTAAAAATATCAATATTTCAAATAATCTAAGGCGAATTATTTTACATTTTACTTCACCGGCCAACAGGAAAAAATAATTATGTCCCTCTGATCCTTGCCATTATATATTCGTCATATTTAGTAAATGAGGCCGTAAAATGAGGAGGACAAAAAAAAAGGTCCTTATTAGGGCTTTTGGGGTTCCTTAGGGTTTTATCATGACATAAAGCTAATGAGAGAGAGAGACTCCCTTAACACACATTCAAAAAAAAAAAAAAAAAAGGGATAAAACCGGCCTTCTCGTAAATGGCCGGAGAGTCTCCACAAACCCCCCATATTAAATCTGACAATTTTTGGATGTTTGAAAATTTGAAAGCAGTCGAGTTAAATGATTAAATAGTTGCTAATTTGTAAAAGGGCCATCTGATCTCGGAACACTCGCGCTTCGGCGGCTTTGTGACGTACTAAATCCGGCTCTCATTAATTATGTAACCTCGTTAATTCTCGCGAGAGAGGACAGGTATGCTTCAGTGGTTCCGTTAAAACGAAACACGGTATTTACTAATTACTGGGAAATGCTCACGTGATTCCCTCTCCGTCGTTTTTCCCCGCGCTACGAACACTCCTTGGGGACACCCGTACCTTCCCCGTACCTTCATTAACGTTTAAAAGTTGTCATATTTCACTCGGTAAAACGAATTCAAATTATCCTGCCTTTTATCTACACCAATGACATATTTATGAGGTTTACTGTTTCCTGGCAGAGTTGAGAGGTAAACCAGATTTTTACCCCACCAGCAAAATTTAGCCAATTGGAAAACTTAATGCTTTAGAAGTTTAACTCTAGATTCTAGAGGTCTCCTAGAGGTCTAAGGGTTCCCTAAGGCAAAAGAATGTTAAGAAAAGTCCGGAAACCACCTGAAACTCGAGTAAAACGACTTGAAAAGATGTTTAAAGCCAATAATTTAATGAAAAACGGGTATTTTTACTAAAAAAAAATCAAGGTAAACGGCCCAAAAGCCTTTTGATAAGTTGTTAAACTCTTAAACCCCATTTAAATTGGGAACTGATAGCTCAAAAACCCGATGAACGGGGAAAAGAATGCTACATAAAACGTTAAAAAAGAAATGGGTGGTGTTTTTACACCAGAGAATCAAAGAAAAGGACTAAAACAGCGGTAAAAGTGATGTTACGGTTTAAAAGTTGTTTAAAAATGATGTTTATCGCCCGCTCACCTGATTAAATGGGTGTTTCTCCACCACCAAAAATCCGGTATAAGAGACGTTTTACGCCTCTACGCTTAATAAAACGGGTTTTCCTAGACCAGAAAATCGAAGAAAATGACCAAAACCCCCGGTAAAAATGATGTATAACGCCAGCTCACCTGATTAAACGGATGTTTCTCCACCAGAAAATCGACTTAAACGGCCCGAAATATAATATGATAAAATATGATATGATAAAAAATACCCAAATATCCGGTAAAAATGATGCTTACCTCCTGAACGCTTAAATATTAAGAATTGAAAAATGATAGTGGAAAGCCTATAAATAATGTAATTTGAAGTCAACTCAAAATACATAAATAATCAATGTACTTTAAGTCAATCTCCGGCGATACCAATTTTATTTAAAAGTTTTTCCTTGTTTAAATTTTTTAAAACTTAAACAAAAATCTTTTTCATAAAGATATACTCACGTCATAATTCACGACTGTCAGTTTGAATTTATGCCAAAGAAGACATAAGAAAATAGGTTTTAGTCGAGTGAAAAAGAAAATTTCTATTATTATTTATTTATTTTTTTTATGCGGTATAAATATTTTAAAATATTGAACAATTTATCAAGTTGGTAGAGTTATCGCGAAATTAAATTTTGGAGCGTTGAAAGACGCGTCTCGTGTCAGAGGCGGGGGTCGTAATTAAATTTCTTCTGTTATGAGGCGTTTTATGAAAGAAGAGGATTTGATTTAGCAATTTACCTCACACGGAAATATCTATTTAAAGCCCGGAGCCTCCCAGAACACGGTTGACGTTTGTTATTAAATTATAGCGCTTGCGGGTTTTAATTATATGTAATTTAGGGGTTCCACGTTGATTTACGAGGGTGGGCGTCTTTTTAAAAAAAGGTGGCATTTTTCGGAGTGTGGGGAATATCGGATGCGTCGGGTTAATTAAGGCCTTTTGCGGGAGAGCAACTTGTGTCTCTTATAGTGATTTGATTGTGTCCGTCGGTCTGTGTTGGTGATTTGATTAGTGTGGGTGTCGCGCATGCGCATTGAAGAGGGTGAAGGTCCGTCGCGCGGTCCTACCTCAATCTTTCTGGCCCCCTCAAATCGGGCTTCAGTTTCGAAGAAGATTCGTGCTGGTGAAGGTCTTGTTCGGGCGCGCAGTTTTTTTTCCACCCATCTAACTCGCGTGTTCGTAAGTTAATTTTTTCATCCTCAAAATTTTTTTTTCTAACAAATTGTTGGACTTTTTGAACAAAACTTAAAATTTTACATGGGGTAGAACGTTTTATTTTCTCCAGGCTTGCCTCAAAATATTTAATATGCCCATACCTAATTTTTCTATAAATAAAAACAATTTTCTTCAGACTCGGAATGGGTGGAAATCCTTTAAAAAAGCACTCGAAATTCAGAAAATTAATTAAATTAGCCAATCGGATTTCAAACGCTAAAATCTTGCCCTAAAACGGGCAGGGAGCAAAAGTTTTCCTGAGAGATTTTTATTTTTTTTTTTTTTTTTTCCCTTAAAGTCCTAAGGTGTACAAAGCTTAAGCTTTTTCCTGGCCATACCAGATTTTTTTTTGCAACATTTTTTCTGCATAAATTCTTGATTTTTCAGCCGTAAAACTGAAAACTCTATGCTTCTTAGAGTCATAACATAACACATCATCGGTCACGTAAATCACACTTCTGTTCGTAAAATACGCCACTTTTTGCCTACAAATTTAAATGGGGGGGGGGGGGGTAAAAGCGACTTCAGGTCTCAAGACCGTAAAAATCGGGTATAAAAAAAGTATCCATGAATCTATGTATAGACATCAGAAGTGGGATAAACACAATAAATCCAACTTCTGATGATGAATTGATGAGCTATGACCGTTATTAGCGCGTTTAACAAAACTTTTAGTTTTAAAGTCAGAAAACAAAACAAAAGCTTTTTTCTTTTTTTCTCCAAAATAACCACCGAAAGAAAATCTCTAATTTGATGAAAATTGCGGAAGTCTTACGGAAGGCCGGCACCACAGACAACCTCATGATCGGTAAATCTCGCGACTTTCCCCAAAAACCGTAAATAGAGGGTAATACAGTAACTTCTCTTTACGAAATATAAAATCAAATTTTTATGTTCATTTTTGATTGTTTTACAATGAATTTTTATCGTTTTACAAGTTTTATTATTTTTTAAATCGTTTAACAAATTTTAGACTATTAGGATCGCTGTTTTTTTATTTACAAATTAACGGAAACAGTGATAAAATAAATACGTCAAATTTGAAGTTTAAATCGATATCCGCTAAAAATAACATTGTTTTTTAGTATAATTTCAACAAAATATTAAAAAAAAAATCGGCGTTTTTATTAAATTTAACTATACTAAAGAGAATTTATTGTAATACCCTTGATGACACGGTCCTTTTTCAACTTTGGAAGGTATTTTAAAACCCAACATGTACGGTTTTCTTAGTGCAAAAATTGATCCTTTTTTCACCAAATCTTTTGAGAATCTTCCTTTTATAGTAATTAAAAATTTTAATAGATTTTTTTGATTTAGCCAAAATGGTGGATATCTATCTGTCTAAGTTTTGTTTTATGCGCTACGGCCGTACTTTTGGTCCAATCTTCACCAAATTTTTACCAATACTCCTAACATTTAATAAAATTAAGGGTCCATTATACTATACCACTAATACGGCGGCGTTTTTTTTTTCTTTATTTCTTATTTCAATAATAAAATTGTGAATAAAAAAAATCGATTTTTTTTCTGATTTTCTACGTTTTTATAATTTTGGAGGAAAAAAAAATCTTTTGTATTGACGTAATAAATGTAAAGCCAAATCAAAAATCAAATTTTTTTAAAACCAACTGTTTCCTAGCGAAATTGGAGAAAAACCTCAAAGAAAAAATGCTGCCATACTAAGTGGTGTAACAGACCCTTAATTGAAGAAAAAAAAATTCTTAAAATATAGCTGCGAAAAATTTTGGTCACTCTCGCCCGTTCAGTGAGGCCTTGCTAGGCGAAGACTTTCATTTTTTTCTTAATACAGAAGTTTTGATTGTAGGGGTAAAAAATTATGAAACTGCGCTCTTTGAGGAAGTTACCGTCGGGGATAGCTCCTGAATCTCTCAACGTTGACCTTCTTTTTTCGGCATTTAATTAAATAAAAAGTTTGAAAAAAACTCAGGCCCAAACTTAAATTCAAAAACATTAAAAAAATTCAGTCTATCGGTGATAGAAGTTCAAAAGCATTCTTGTTCCTCGATCAAACTACTAATGTGGACGCAATATAAAGTTTCGGACTTCCCACAAAAGGGATTTCCTTTTATCAAATCGAGTTTACCGCTTTTGATCCAACTTTAAGTATTAATTTAGCGCGAAAAAAGGGGGAATTTATTTAAAAAAAAATTCATTGAAAATGAAGTAAACTCATTAAAAGGTATTAATTTCTCAGAGAGAAGTTCCCTTTAGATAAGTTATTCTCTCAATCCCAATATTCATTTCCGGAACGTAATTCCGTTAGTTCAATATACACTTCTTGGGTCGGAATCAATTTAATAAAATCCTATTGAATAGTCCGAAAGGTAGAAAGGAGGACAAATGAAAACCTGCTCCCTCACCCCCTTTTTTACTCCCCGAGCACTCCAAAAATAATGAGAGTCAATTTTGTTTCCTGACGATAAATTGATATTTATATACAATCACCATCAATATACTTTTTTTACGAATTCCTACTTGATAAAAATCTCGATAAAAAAACTGTTTATCAACAAAAAAATAAAAAACCTTTTACCTTTATTTGAACCTTTTGTATGGCTTTTTCATTATAGGAAACATCCTAGGTACGATATAAATATATTTTTTTAGTTAAAAAATTTATCAGACTGACTTAAGAACATTGCGATACCCTCTATAGATGATTTTTTTGGGGGTCTACATGTAGGGTCGATTTATTATCGATCTTGAGTTTGTCTGTTGCGCAGGACGTCGGTATTCCCCAAATTCTCACGGGATAGCTTTCAAATTTTTTTTTAAATTTTATTTTACGAGGGTTTTCAACTAAAGAGTTATTTACCCTCGTGTCAGTGGTGTTTTCCGTCGAAATAATCCATATAGGTACATTGGGTTCAATTTGGGGACCGCCCGCCTTGAACCCTGGACCCCATTGATGAACGCCGTATCGCAATGTTTAGGATTAAAGCCTTAACACACGCGGCCACCCCGACGCCATAGCTTTCAAATTTAAAATATCTGCAGATTTTCGTGAAATTCTCAGAAAGATCTGTCGGTTGCGTAGGCTTTCTCAAACAGAGGATATTGTGATACCCTCCATGGTTTTGTGGTATTTTAGGCTATTTAGAGGAAGATTGATTAGTGATATTTAGGGTGTCTACAGTGCTGACCGTCCCTAGTACAAAAAAAAAAAAAAAAAAATTCGGGGAAAAAAACCATTTTTACAAGTTTTACACCAAAACTTCTTAAAATCATAATGAAAACTTGTAGGAAATTCGGTAAAAACAAATCTTGTAAGCGTCTGTTATTTATACGACAGGAAAAAATTTTTTTTCCCATATCCTTTTTTTTTTTTAGGGACAATATCTCGAAAACAAACCTACCCTGTGTATAAAAGAAAGAACACAATAAGAATATACGTTGATCTACTTACATTATTTTGGAAGTAAACTTTTTTTATTTATCATCCTCTGTTTACATGCTTCTCGAACATTTTTGAGGTCTGGCGGTATAAGACGGTGAAAAACAGAAATTGGAAAAAACGTTCCTTGTTTTCCTTTGCCCCTTTTTTTATTACCGAACATCCGTTTCTATAAAATCTTTTAATAATGTAAATATTGTTATAAATTATATTATAACATGACATAAAAAAAAAAAAAAAGAAAAAGAAGAAGATTCCTGGGAACCAGGCACCCTTATCGAAAAGGCTTACAGGGTTGACGTCAATCAATACTAAAAGCCTTTTATCTTCCATAAAAAGTTATTGTTTTACCCTCCATGTTGATTTTTTTAGGAAAAGTTTTCTAGATTCCGTAGTCAAGTTTGTCCGGCCTAGCCCTCCGACCTTTTCGCTAAGGCCGAACCGTTGCTCCGACTTTCACCTAATGCACCTTACATTTTTTAATAATATTTGGACCTAAAAAAAAAAGATTAAATTAAATTACCTACCTAAATACCTACTACCTAAATTTAAAAATTAATCTTTTTTTTTTTTTTTTTTTTTTTTTTTTCTTTCAAATTCTGTATTTGTTTAAAAGGCGAGTTTTCGCTTCGAATTAGACACTCGAGATAAAACAATTAGGAGGCTTTAAAAGTGGCGTTTTGAAAGTGGAAAGCGACGCGTTAGCCTGGGTAAACATGGGACTTGAAGGTAGGACGTCGGCCGAACCTAAATGCTTGAATACACACTATAACCTCCTCGTTTAATTACGAACGACAAGGCCTTCATCCTAAATTAATTACATCTCCCTAGAACACCTTATTGAATAAAGGATTATTCAATAAAATATTATAATTCATAAATAAATAAAACCACAAATTTCCGGAAAAAGTTTGCACTGAAAAAGTCGAGCGTTTTGTTTTAAAAGGTCTAATTTAGGCTAAGAGGTTGTTTAGTACGTTTTTCAATTAGGCGAGTCCTCCAAGGGTAAAAAAAATAAAAGTTCCTCCTCGACGGTGACACTGGAAGGGAAAGCCAACGACATTAATGGACTGACGTTAGTGGGCACGGAAAAATTAGACCCTTTCCCATTTTTTCCCTTCATTTTATTTGTCAAAATTAATTTTTAAAACACTTTTTTATCAACGCTTTGTGGTGTTTTTAGGTTCAAAATAAGTGAAAAAATTAATTTCTGTGGTTTTTAGGGAAGTTTTTCCAATTTTATGGAGGAAAAATCTATTTTTAAAATTTTTTGCTCCGGTTAAAAGGAGCCAAAAAACAAAAAAATTATTTTTGAGCTGTTTTTTGTCCCAAATTTATTAAAAATAGGAAATGTATGGAAAAAACGTTTATTTAGAAAGTTAAAAAAAAAAAAATTAGTGGGTTTTCGTGGACCTTGTTCAAATTTTTATAGACAACAAATCCTTCAATTTTTAGGTTTTTCAAGGTCCACAACGACATGGAAAAATAAATTGTTTTTCTGGATATTCGGGGAGATTCCCCAATTTAAAAAAAAAACGTTTTTAAGAGGCTAAGTTAAGTATCTTTTTAACGAATAAGATTAAAAGCAAAATAAAATATCGAGATACATAAAAATTGTGAGTTTTCAAATTTTATGAGGTCGTAAAAGAAGTAGAAAAAAAAAATTGATTTCTGCCTTTTCATAGCCCCTTTTAATGGCCCTACGATTTTCCAACTTTGTTTTAAAATCGAATAAAAATAGGGAATCGAGACAAATTGAAAGAAATCGTAAAAGTTCTAAGTTAATTATGTCAGCCCGCTTTTTTTTAAAGAAAAAAAACATGAAAGCTTCATAGGAGCTTCTTGAGTTACATCTTTTCTTATTTATTCCGCACATTTTCGTGTCTTTTTTTTTCTGTCTCTTTTTTTACTTCTCCCTCTGTGTCTGTTATATAAAGCGTGGAAAGTACCGATGGGATGGGGCGGTCGGAAAAGAAAGAAATATAGGCGTGAGCGAGACACTCTGCTATTTATCATGTGACAGATTTGCATCCCTCAAGGTAATATTAAAGTGAGGATGGATGTCCCTTTTCTTAATGCCGTCGGGAAAGGCTCTTTCAGTTTTCTTCCTCAACAATACTAAAAAAAAAAAAAAAAATACCATTTGATGCCAATAAAAAGAAAATTTATTCAATTCGAATCAAGGTAGGAAATACTAGTATGGAGCTGGCCTCGTCGGGAGCTTCCTTAAAGAGAATGAATAAAAAGGCGGAGGACGCCCTTCTTGGCCGTCGTGAATGCCTCACATTTTCTCCTACTAAAAAATTTTTATTAGCTTCCTAAAAAAGTTATTGTGATACCCTCCACGTCGGGTTTTTTTTAAACGATCCCTTTTATTCGAAGGAAAGGACCAAGGGATGTTCTTCAGTACCTACAAAATAAGGTCAAGGAAGGATTTTCAAATAAATCTTGAGAAAAGTGTTCCTTAAGGTTATTTTTCTATACCGTTGGTGAAAAAAGGGGGAGCAAAAGAAAGAAAAAGGAAATATTTGAAGGAACAGACCAGATTATGGGAAGTTCATAATCATAACTAAACGTCAAGGAAACCTTAAGAAAATTGTTCCTGAACCCTATTTTTCTGTTCAAAAACTCCCGGGGGAGAAAAAGGGGAATTCAAAGGATCCCTTTTATTTGAAGGAACAGAGCCCATCAAGGGAAGTCCATGATTATGAAATAACTTCAAGGCAACATTTTCAGGGAAATTTTGAAAAATTTCTCTGCTCAAAAACCGTGGAAAACTAAAAAAATCAGTTTGAAAATTTTTGGACCTAAGAGCTTGGCTCTTTGGAATTTTCAAAATTTCTCAAATTTCCAATGGACAAAAAAAATTGCGTTTTAATATGCGTGTTTTAAATAATTAACTTCAGCCCTTAAATTGCACGAAAGTTAAACTAAACTTTTTTTACAAAAAAAAAAAACTCTTGGCAAACGCAGTGGAAATCACACTTCGTTGAAGATGCAAATGGGAAGCTATAAATTAAAGTGTAAGGAGCCCTTACAAACTTCCTCAACTCCCGAGGTAGTTATCTAAAATGCTGTGAAAATTAGTTTTTTTTTTTTTTTTTTTTTTTTTTTTTTTTTTTTTTTTTTTTTTTTTTTAATATAATAATAAATAACCTCCTATCATTAGATTGATTATGGGATTAATTTTAAT
This sequence comes from Orius insidiosus, assembly GCA_014119065.1. Lineage (NCBI taxonomy): Eukaryota > Metazoa > Arthropoda > Insecta > Hemiptera > Anthocoridae > Orius > Orius insidiosus. Next base: position 31,304 of record JACGAQ010001303.1, on the reverse strand, counting down.
TATCAATGTCTTGTCATTTTGAAATCGAGATAAAAAATGGGATCGATATTTAACTTTTTTTGCGAGACTTGAAGTATTTAAGTTCGTTCGATGGCTCTCGACTTAACTTCTCTCCCTTTTCAAACAAGATTTTAAAAACTCAACTTAAAAATTCGATTTTGAACGAGATTTTCTATATTTTTCTCTCTTTTGAAAAGGACGATTATTCGCACGGCTGACATCGTCTGAAGTGAGAAGAAGTTGATTCGTTCAGGGAAAAACTTTTTAATTGGTGATCTTCTCAGTTATACTTATTTATTGAGGATTTTAGCTAATGACGTTCCTAACGAGGGGCCATTCAGGGACGTTACCAAGTTTTGTCATTTTATCCTTCAGAAGTAAAACATCCGGAATAAGTTGTTGATTAATCCTAAAACTGTCTCTTCAATAATTGCTTCTCCCCTTTTTCGATCCCGCCCTGCAATAAAATAACAATTAAACTTATAATGAACTCAAATCCCGGCGATTTCAAGCCCCTTCCATCCGAGTTTTCTCGGTGCTTAAATCGCGTAAAATAACACGAAACAACTTATGACAGAAGGATTTTCAAAGTTCTATATCATTTTCCCCGACGAAGTTTTCTAGGGATTGAATAAATAATGAAATACAACGATCGCCTGAAGATTTAAAGCCTGAATAAATATTAAATTTTATCCAATGAGAATGAAAACAAACTACAAATTCGTTAAAATTGTTATATCCATTTGTGTAGGACTTTACGAAATTATTTGGGGGGGGGGGGGCTTCTTGGGTCGGCTACTTGGCGCCTCCGAAGGAAAATAGGAGTCGAGGAACGTGCCTAAAGCAGACATCGGAAGTGGGATTTAATGTATTTATCCCACTTCTGATTTCGCATTGATGAGAACTTTTTAGCCTCAAAAGTAAAAATCGATAACAAGACGATCCGAATCATCGGTCTGACATCAGAAGTGGTATTTAAAGTGTTTATCCCACTTCTGATGTCACATTTATCGTGTTTATCCCATTTCTGATATTAGATTTATCGTGTTTATCCCACTTCTGATATTAGATTTATCGTGTTTATCCCACTTCTGATTTCAGATTTATCGCGTTTATCCCACTTCTGATGTCACATTTATGATCCACTTTTTAGGCTCAAAAGCCAGCACCAGAGACCTTCTCCCCAAGAAACTAGTACTGGAGAGTATTTCAATAATCCTTTTTGAGAACGAAAAATCAAATTTTTGAAAAATTTTTTTTTAACATCAGTAGGATTTTCCCTTCTTATATTGAGTTCTTTTGACGTCGAATGCGGGCGAAATAAATTTTCCAACGAGGTTCTAGCCTGAAAAAAAAAATCACTTTAAGGCCTCTACCACAAAATTTACCGCGTTGAAATTTAACTTTATTTTGTGTAAAAGTTTTTTTTCTCCCCGCTACCTTTTTCGTCTTCCTCCGCCATAAGATTAATGACCCTAGCAATAGAAACAAGGCCGGGAATCTCTTTCAAGTAATTCCCAAGGTTCCCGTATCCCGAGATTTTCCTTATCGATATACAAACGGCGGAAAACTTCTTTTTAAAATAGTGCCCACTTTAAAAAAGACGATATTTTTATATTCTCTTTTTTTTTAACTAAAAAACCATTTTGTTCAATAGCTACTAAACGACCAATTTCAGATAACCACTTACTTGATTGCTTCCTAAAATATCTCCTTTTTTATTAAATTGCTATAAATGTTTTTTTCAAAAAAAAAAAAAAAAAATCCAACAAAGACCTCTTTTTTTCCATAAAAATAAAGTTATTAACCATTCCGGTCTTTTATTTTCCCTCTCCTTCTATTTAATTGTGAGGATCAATCCCCTGGTTTGAATTATTCATTGCGTCACAAAAGCGAAAAGTCGTGGAAAACTCCCAAGTCTTTTTAACCCTAATCTACTGATCCTAAATACAGTGTGCTTATTACTAATCCTTCGTCGATTCGACTAACAGCCTTTTATTTTGGATTTTGGGTAAAAAAATTTTACATTTTCAATATATAAATGAAAAATATTCAAAAAAATTTATTTTTAAACAAATACAAAAATTTAAAATACAAATACAAAAATTTTTCAAAAGTATATACAAATAGTTTTTGGTTTTTGATGATTTAGCTTTTATAGGCATAGTACTCCACATAGTGCCATCTTTTCCAATCATTTGATGTCCAATATTGAATAAGGATCCGGAATTTCCATCGATTTCTTGCTTTCTTTCTTGCTTGTCACCTTTTGACATTTTCTTTCTTTTGCGGTGCTTCTACAGGATGTTCTCTCGAGATATTGGTTATAAGAGTCTCAATAACTTCGTCATCAATAATTTCGTCTGCCTCCGATGCACTGTCGCTGCTGTCTAAATCTTGGGTTTCTAATTCGTCTTCAAAATCAGAACACTGTGAAGAAATGCAATCTGATTCTTCACCTTCAAGTTCCTTCATAATTTGCAAAAGTTTATTTGGATCAGTATAGCGCTCCATTGTCTAAAATAAAATAAAAACCAAAACAATAATATTACGATCGGCATTAATTACTAAAGGTTCGTCGAAACGACGAATAATTAATCGCCTTGCATTACTAATCCTTCGTCAAAGTGACGAAGAAAAATTTTCGTACATTACTAAACGTTCGTCGATTCGACGAGCATGATTTCAAATTTACTTACCGTGTTCAAGGACGGGAGGGGCGAAGAGTCCGACACAAAGGTCTTATTGAAACTTACACTCTGCTTGAGGAATAGGTGGAGTGGGGGCTCGAAAAAACTACCCATCGGCCGCTGCATCAATAGAGGGGATGGGTCTTCGTCGAAACGACGAAGATCAGTAGATTAGGGTTAAAAGTAATTATCGATTTTATCGAATAACAAATTACGGGCATAATTAATATTATTATACTAAAGGTTTTGTTGGAATTGTTTTTTTAAATATTTATTTGTAATAGCCTTTAGAAGCGTAAATCAATTATTTATTGAGTTCGAGAACGAAGAAAAAAATTCAATTAATTTCATTAAACACGACATTGATTTAAAACAATAAAATTTTCATGCAAAAAAGAAGTAGAGAAGAATCCTCCCCCGATCGAAAAAATGATGTTTAACGCCCGCTCATCTGATTAAAAGGGTGTTTTTGTTAAAAATAATAATATTAATAATAATTTTTAAGTCATAAAACCGACTTCACATTCGTATTTCTCATCCAAAAAAAGGGGACCTTAGAAGGGGAAAATCGGACAAAATGGACAAAACCCCGGTAAAAATGATGTTCAACGCCTGAACGCCTAATAGAACGGGTTTTTTTTGACAAAATCGAAGAAAATGACCGAAACCCCGGTAAAAATGATATTTAACGTTCGATTTAAAAAGAACGTTGGAAACCACATTTTGAGAGATTTTAAAAAATAATAATTTTCTAGACAAAAAGGAGAAAAGGGTCATGGAGTTTTATGGTATAAAATTTTGATTTTTGTTTCAGAGTTTGCTGTTTTTATGATGTGAAATTTTCGGCTAGTCGATGGTAATTGACAATTGTTGGCTATGGCTCGCTCCATTGTTTTCGTCATCTATTTTATAATTCTTCTCAGCGGTGAGTGCTTTTTTAAAATAAATTTTCAACCTTTCGGTTTTTTTCTTCTTTTTTTTCTCCTCTTTCCTTCGCTATATAGAAAAGCTTCACCCCTACCCTACTTTATTCTCTAACCTCTTTAGTCATTACCCTAAATAACCCGGTGATTATTTTAGCCCTATACACAGTTTTATGTCTTTACGCTCATCAACTGGACATTACCGGAGAAAGAGTCGATATTTTAAATCTTCCGTTATGGTTAAATTACGCGAGAATGATAAAAAGCCATGAATTAGGTTGGCCAGATTGTTTCTGGCCTTAAATGGGGCCCCCGTCCTTAGTTCTTCGTTTTAAGCCGGTTCCTTATGGCAAAACAGTGGAGGTGTCTTCTTCCTTTTGCTAAACGATCCGAAAGCTTTATAAGATTCATTTGATCAGAAAGGTCGAACGGTACAAATAGCCTGCCCACGTATAACTCCTTTATTCAAAAACCAATAGGCGTTAAAACAATTTCTTTGAGCCATTAGCTCATTTTAAATTATTTAAAATTAATCCTATAAATTTTTAATTCCAAGGGTCAATCTCGTCTGTGGGCGGATCGAGGCCCTTGGAGGGATTAGAATCGAAGAAAACAACCTAAGAACAACGTAAACGAAAAAGTATTTGAAAAATTTTTTCGGCGGATCATAAAGGGAGGAGTAAGAAAAGTGTAGGTGAATAGAGGGTGTAGAATGGCTTTAGGAAGAAACGCTTATGTGGTCTTCAGAACGAATATGATCGAAGATTGCAGTTTAGCCTCCTCCCTTCCAGCCCTCAATAATTCAGGAGGCTGTAGAAAATACCGAAGGGGAAAAAAATCTTTTCTTCTTCTCGACGATTGCACCGACCTTTGATAAGGGCAACCTTTACTTATCTCTGATCACCTCCGACCCCAATTTTTCCCCGAATGCAACCAACCCGAAAAAAGCCTCTTCTTATTCTCTGTCATCTCTTATTGGTATTCTCCGAGCTGAATTTTTCTCTCCCCCGCCCCACCCACTTGGCTAATAATATTCAATCATAAATAAGAACATTTTTTTCCCCTTCACGGTAAATTTGACATTCTGGAATCTTATCAGGTTGATTGAAAAAAAAAAGAAAAAATCCCTTTGAACCTTCAATTACCTTTTAAAGGGTCATTCTTTTATCAGAAACCACTTTTTCTTCTAAATTTTATTTTTTAAATCATTATTAAAAAAAACGATTTTACTTTTTACACACGGTTTTTTTATTTCTGGTAATAAACGGTGTAAAAGTTGAAGGAAGGAAAAAAGTGAAACCTTAAACCGTTTTCTTCTACGCTATAAACAATACAAGAGGTGAGCCTTTGTTTTTTTTTCTTCCTCTTTTGGCCCTTTGAAGCCTTTATGGTTTTTGTTTTAAAAAGAGAATTTAAACTCTTAAAAAAATTATTTTTCATACATCGCATCGTTTTCTCAATTTTCTTAGAGACATAACAAATGAAAAGAAGAAACAATATTCTAGAGCCTAAAAATTCGTATGCAATTTTATCTCTGTAGTTTTTTAGTTTTAGTTGCTGACAAATGCTTTTCTTTTCTCTTCTTTCCTCTCGCCCGGCGAAGAATACACCTTTCTAAGAGCTTTTATAGAATATTTTGGTGTAAAAACACACTCTGAACTGGATTTGGGCAGGGGTCAAGGATAAAAGCTGTAATTTTGGGATTTCTGGCTCAAAAAGCCGAAGAAATCCGTTGATCTTGGGTAAGGCTACTCCTTCGGAGCCGGAGTCCGTTGGAGCCACGGCCTATGGCGAGTGAACCAGCCTGGGCACGCCACCTCCTTCCACTATTTGACATCCTAGAAATCTAGGCTAAACTCAAGGAAAAAACAGGATTAAAAATCGAAGAAAGTGACCAAAATCCTTAAAAAAAATTTTTTTTTCCGAAATTTTAAGTAAAAAATTAAACCAACTTCACATTTGTATTTCTCATCCAAAAAAAGGGGACCTTCGAAGGGGAAAATCGAAGAAAATGGACAAAACCCCGGTAAAAATGATGTTTAACGCCTGCTTAAAAGGGTGTTTTTCCAACAGAAAATCGACTAAAACGACTCAAAACCCGGAAAAATTGATGTTAAACGCCTGAACACCTGATTAAACCAGTTTTTCTAAACCTGGAAACCGAAGAAATTGACCAAAACCTCGTTTAAAAGGTTTTAAACGGTCGATCTGATAAACGGGAGATTATAGACCGGGAAATCGAGGAAATCATCAGTTCTGCCAACCTACCTCACAAAAGTAAAAAGAGTCTTTTTTTTTCAGTTTTATTTAAAATAGCGATCATCTAATTGTTTAAAATTAAAAAGATAAAATTTGAAGGGGAAAAAATTCAAGCCGTAAGAAACCTTTAAAGGCTTTATTCATTCGAATAATCTTTTCGGTCTCGAATATATCCCTTTGGTACGATTTGGTAAATCCCAATGGTGTCGGCGAGGGTGAGTTGGAGAGGGGGGACGACTCCGTAGGAAGAGATATATGTGTAAAACAAAGAACATTACACGGATAGCGTGCCCTTATGTCTGAATATATCAGACACCAAAACTCTTTTCCCCCATATTCTTTTTATTATTTTTAAAAACGGATTTAAAAAAAAAAACTTTTCTGGGATAAAAATGTCAGTGATAAGTGGCCCTTGTAAAAGAGAGAAAGAGAGAAAAAAATGTTAGGGAATTTTTGTATATGGGGGTTAGGAGAGCATTAAAAAGTCCGATAAACAGGTGGGGGAAAGAGAAAAATACATTATTTATGAGAGTGTGATATGGTTTAATGCAGAGGTAGCGCAGTGACGACCCTATATATCTCCCGAAGCAACAACACATCACGAGCAACCCCTCTATTAACATTATCTACATAATAGACAGCGCAGGAAAAAAAAACTGGAGGAAAAAGAGTCCAGAAAAAACACATCCTCAACTTTTTCCGGTCAACAAACCGGAATAAATTTCTCTAGATTTTTTTTCTTACTAACGCAAAAGATTCAACCGATAATAGAGAGACGCAACGTGATTCCCTCACGACGCATAACTTTTTTTCTCAAATATCAAGTTGTAATTGACAAAATATCATGTTGTAATGGACAAAAGTACGAAAAAACAGTTGTTCCACAGCCCATTATCAGAGTGGAAAAGGCTTTTTGGCAGCAAGAATTAAAAAAAAAAAAAAAAAAAAAAAAAAAAAAAATTCGCTATTTTGAATTTAATTGAAGAAAAAGACTCTTTACACTTTTGTGAGGTAGTTTGGCAGAACTGATGATTTCCTCGATTTTCCGGTCTATAATCTCCCGTTTATCAGATCGACCGTTTAAAACACTTCTAAACGATATCAATTTCTTCGGTTTTCTGGTCTAGAAAAACTGGTTTAATCAGGTGTTCAGGCGTTCAACATCTATTTTTCCGGGTTTTGGGTCGTTTTTGTTGATTTTCTGGTGTAGAAACACCGATTTAAAAAGGGGACCGGTCATTGAAAATCTCTTCTAACAGGCTTAGGGAAGTTTTTGTTGATTTTCTGGTGTAAAAACACCCATTTGATCAGGTACGGGCGTTTAACATCTCTTTTGGGTTTCGGGTCGTTTTCGTCGATTTTCTGGTTCAGAAAGACCTTTCCAATCAGGTGACCGTGCGTTAAAGAATTTTTTATCTGGATTTCGTTCATTTTCTTCAAAAAGGAAAATTCGGGGTTTCTAGGCCGAGGGGAAGGCCGAAAATCCTGAAAGGGGTGTGTCTTATTCCAAAATTTATTAATTTTGGTAAAAATGTGATATCTTGGCCAAAAATTAGGGTATTCTGGGGCTAAAAACCCTAAAAAAAGGCCCGAAAATCCGGTGAAAACTGCTTTGAGTAAAACGGCAAAAAATTGGTTTCCCCTAACCAAAAAATCGAGTCAAACATAATAGATAGGAAGAAATGAAATAAACTTGCCGTAAATAGAAAGAAATGGACCGGAAAATGTTTAAAATTAATGGAAATTAAAATTTAAATAATAGGAAAGTGTTATTACTTTAATTAGGCAGAGCAATAAATAATATGGAAAAAACAGTCCCACAAGGTGCTTCATTAGGTCCACACTTTTTAATATTGTTATAAAAATGAAATCAGTTGTCCTGCAGTAGTATTTGTAATATTACTAATATTGGCGAAATATTAGGGAGTGATTGCGGGCTGAATTGGAATGAAAACATAAAAGGAAAGAGACATAAAAGAAATAGGCAGCAAAAAGCAAAAAAATTTAATCCGAAATGGAATGGTTCGAAGGAAAAACTAATTTAGATAATCAAGACCAATAATGGAGGAAAGAAATGACCGTGATAACGGGGTTTTCACGACTTTTTTCGGATAAAAAATTAGCTCACCTGAAGAGGCTTTTTAAGCCGAAACGCGTCGTTAGATATCCATTATTACAATCATTTTTCGATTATTGCTCTTGATAGAAAAAAATACTAATACTAAGTACTTATGACACTTTTGGAATCCTTGGGGTTGTATTTGAGCGCTGTTGAAAAAAAAATTAAGACTTAATTGCCATCGTTTTCTTTCATGGAGGCGACAAAAATCACCACCTTAAAAAAATTATAATTGCATGATTTCATTATTTCGCATGTCTGGGGCGAAAGAAATTGTATATTCGTGTAAAGCCCAAAAGGTGGTCGCTTTTTGGTCGAATTTCCTCGACTCATTGTTTATCTCACGAAACGATATTACAATTTACGGTTGAAAAAAAAAAGTTTACCTTGAGAAAGCTATTAAACATGATTATTGTGTGTTGTAACTTAAGAATCTTTTGATTTTTCGTAATTAAAATTTTTTTAAAGCATGAGAGGTGATTTAGGAGAAGAGAAAGCGGGGGAAAAAAGATTGCATATTCGTCAGATCGTGTTTTATTCCATGTTGGGCGTACAATATTTATTGCTTTCAGGGGTGTTACTATCGAATTCCCCCAAGTTGAATTCCCAAATGTAAAGAAAAGTTGTTTATATTCTGTATAGCGAAACCGAAAAAGCCGAAACGTTCCGGTTGGGGGGGGGGGGGGGCAGCACGCCGAGGAACTCGATGAAAAATTAATCGTGAGCAATTATTCAAAATTGCTTTTGTACTCAAATAATTAATTTGCTGTGGTTCAGAACTTTTTTTTTTTGTTAACAAAAAATGATTGTTTCTTGAATTTGAACACTTTATTTAATTTCAATTTTCTTTCGGTTTGAACTCCCCTTTCGTTGGCCCAAAAACCATTTTTTTTCTTACTCATTTGGTAAATGGAAAACCTATTTCAACAGGATTTCAAGGAATGAGTTTTTGGCGTTTTTCTCCGGATTTTTTGGACCAGAAATCCCAAATTTTTTTTTGATTTTCCCAACAAAAGGAATCCTAGTGATACTATTTCAAAGGAATTTACACAATTTTGCGGATGAAGGACACCCTTTTAACCGTTTTATTGTAGATTTACCTCTGTTTTATGGCTCAGAGACCAAACGTTTGCTTGCAATCTCGATTTCTCGGACAAGGGAAACCCTTTTTTCCAAATTTTAAAGGATTTCACTTAGTTTTTTGGTTGAAGAACATCCATTTCTTCTGTTTTCCAGACCTTTTCCCCCGGTTTTTGGCTCAAAAACTTCTAGTTTTCCAAATACTCATTGTCGACGATCTCTCGGCCAAGAGAAAAGTCAATCATGTTTCTTACTGTCGCTTTTGATTTTTTTTAAAATGATTATTAGAGAACGTAGCAAAAGTGGTTAATGTCGGGTGAATACCAAACCTGATAAGCTTTGAATAGTTTAGATGTGGAAAGGGAAGGAAGGGGGTAGGTATTCTCCGCGGTAGACGGAAGAGAGGATATTTTGTCAAATAGGACCTTAACCCCTTCCTTCTTCACCCCACGTCCCCTCCCTGCCTACTTTGTGAATTCCGGATCCAGGCTGGGGAGGGTCAGAGGACAGAGGTCGGACTCGGTGTTATCCTCTCCCCTGTCTGCTTTAATTAATACCGAATTGTTTCTATCTCACCGTAAAATCCGCTCGGTTAAACAATTGTTTAATCCGTAAACCGTGAGGGGAGAAGATGAAAATAAAGCAAGAGTTGAAATGCCTTTATTTGATTGCATTCTATTTTTAAAAAATCGATCATTTTTATGCCCAATTTCGTGCTTTAAAATCCATTTATTTTTGTGAAAACCCTAAAAGTTCGGGCATGGAAAGGGTGTGCCGTGAATCGAAGACCGCCCGGCCGCTAGAGTGTCAAATGTGAGGAAGCAACAGGCCATCTGACTTTCTCGAAAAATAGGAATAAAGAAAGAAGACAAAAGAGGGATTAAAACGCAAGGAGAAAACATTCATGACCACATGGTAATCATTGTTATTAAAAAAAACGAAAGGTAACCTTCGGGTTATACTTCAAAGCCACAGGTAGGCCAGCACAAAAGATCCACAATTTATCGGTTCTCTTGATTTCTTCACACCATAAAGAAATATTTAATTAGATTTCATTTTAAACAATATAATTTTAAAATGAAAGGATTTAATGTTCATTATTTTTTAAAACTGTTAAGTAGTAAACTCGAGTAAAGCTCTTCAAAATAATTCGCTTTTAAGTCTTCTACGCCATTTCCTTTCTATGAAATTTTTATTCTGAATAAGGGAAATATATGATTTTTTTAAATGTCGAAATCACAGAATCAGGTTGAGGAATGAGAGTAGAGGGTGAGAAATTATCGGATTTTCAGGGAAATAGGCTACTCTTTAGCTACATTTCGCAAATAGAAACAGAATTCCTGACGTTCTAGACAGTCCTAGGAGGATTCTTGACGATCCAGACAGTCCTAGGAGGATTCCTGACGTTCCAGACAGTCCTAGGAGGATTCCTGACGTTCCAGACAGTCCTAGAAGGATTCCTGACGTTCTAGATAGACCTAGGAGGATCCCTGACGTTACAGACAGTCCTAGGAGGATTCCTGACGTTACAGACAGTCCTAGGAGGATCCCTGACGTTCCAGACAGTCCTAGGAGGATTCCTGACGTTCCAGACAGTCCTAGGAGGATTCCTGACGTTCCAGACAGTCCTAGGAGGATTCTTGACGTTACAGACAGTTCTAAGAGGATTCCTGACGTTCCAGACAGGAATTAGGGTATTGGACTAATCGTGGAAAGATAGAGAAAAAAACAAAAAAATAATTGAAAACCCACAAAATGTTGAGAAAAAGGCTGTTTACCTTCAAGGAAAACGCTAAAAATATTGTAAAATTGCTGCTTTAATTAGTGTGGAATTTTATTTTTCCATGGCGAATGACAGTTGAAAGCAACGAAAATATACGAAACTAAGTAATATTTTAGATTTTGTAGTAAAATGATGTCGGGAAGTAATTTTTAATTTAGTGCTCATAAGAGGAAAGCGCCGTATGAAGACACTTTCGTTTCTTCTCCCAAAACTAAAAAAAATAATCGATTTCGACAAACTGATTTTTCCCCCAAATTTCCGGATTTTATATCGCAAGAACTCAAACATTTTGCGTAGATAAATTTGTGCGAGGCGATAAATAAAAGAGACAAAGATCAAGAGAGTTTTGGTAAAAGTTGTGTCCGCCCATAACTCAAAAGTAGAAGTTATGGAAAGCAAGTCCCATTTGGTCTTCCCTTAGATTACTTATATTTGTCTGATTAAACCTCCCTTCCGCACACCTTCATTCAGGCCAAACAACTTTTCTCAAGACGAACATTATAAGCCTACAAGAAATTCCTTGTAGCACTCAGTCATACTTTTTTTTTTACCTTAAACTCCGCCGGGACTCATTTTTTATCTGGAATTTTTTTCCACCCCCTTTTTTAGACTTTTTTTTTTGTAAGAGCATAAATATGTAAGTGCTTCACGTGGTTCTAAATGCATGGAACTAATTTATATTATGACGTCTCTCTCGATTACTTTTTCGTAGATTATGATTTATTCATGCTTCCAGGGTTTCCGTTTACTTCTTTATAAAAAGAAAAAAAATTAAGGCCCGTGTATGTGCTCCTTGAAACTTTCCTTTACTTGACCAAAAGATACCTTAACATCTCTAAATTAGGCAAGGTTTTTGGGGTCTCCCAGGGGTCTACATTTTAATCCCGATGCAATCAGCTGATGATCAAGGTGCAATGCCCTAGGCAACCAGGCAATAGAAAAGAAAAAGAAGGGGTTTTCTTGGCAAACGCAAGAAAACAGAGAAAATCCATATACTCTGTGGGATAACCCAAAAAACAGTACTTGGAGTGTAATAAAATTACTTCTTTTTGAAAAGGTTAATCGAAAGCCACTGAGAGTCCGAGAATGATCTGCTAAAATTCGATAAGCAAAGAAATAAATCAACTTTTATTTATTTTTTTACTATCAATTTTGTTAAATTTTGAACATAATTCAGGGAGTTATTGCTGCGAGGGATTTAAGATACTTAACAGCCTCTGCGTTTGAATTCTTCATTGCTTTGTTTAGTGGCGTATTTTTCTCGGTGTCTACGACGTCAATTTTGGCTCCTTTTTCGACCAGATATTTCGTAATTGAGATACTTTCAGGGTCCTCGACACTCATGAAAATAGGCGTTTCTCCATTTTCGTTGACCGCGTTAACATTGGCGCCTTTCTCCACGAGAAATTTAACCATATCCATTCTCTTTTTGGTGACTGCGTAAAAAAGCGGTGTATCACCATAAACGTCAGGTTGATCAACTTTAAGCCCTTTGTCCAACAAGAGTTGTCCGACATCACGATTTCCTCTTTGGCTGGCGTAATGTAGCGCCGTTCTGCCCGAAGAGTCTGCCTCGCCGACCCTGGCACCTTTTTTAATTAAATAATTTACTCTCTCGATAGCGTTTGGTTTCGAAGATCCAGAAGCCTCATGAATAGGTCTCCTTGCCAACAAATCATCATGATTCACGTTCGCACCTTTCTCAACTAAAAATTTTATTGTCTCCATCGTCCCGTTTGCGGAAGCTAAAAACAAAGGAGTCACCCCTAGCGCAGATGCGTCGACGGAGGCGCCCTTTTCGACTAAAAGTTTAACGATCTCCGTCTTCCCGGTTGAAGCCATGTGAAGCGGGGTTATACCCGATTGTGCCTTAGCGTTGATTGCTGAACCTTTCTCGATTAAGAAGTCGACCGTCGCAGCATTCGACCTGACTGCGAAGTGCAACGGGGTATATTGATCGTTGTCTCTGGCATCCAATTTCGCCCCTTTTTCCACCAAATACCGGACCACATCCAAATTTCCAGTGAAAGACGCAACCATCAGAGCTGTCAATCCATCGTCATTTTTTGAGTTCACGTCGAAATTTCTTTCTTCTACCAATCGTTTTAGTTCATCCACGGTACCGAATTCGATGTCCGATAGCCCAGCTATTCAAAACAAAACATCGTCAAAATAAATTCTAGTTTTAAGTGTTTCAAGGTGAAAAAAAGGAAGTTCTCAAACTGCCCCACCGAAAAAAAAAAAAAAAAACTTTCTTGGGCGAACAACGTATTGGCCACTGCTGAGACGTTTCTAAATTTAATAATCTAATCTTCTAAAATTTTTATTTTTCCCAATTATTTACTGAATAAAAAGAAATTTGGCCTGTTTTGAGTGGCCTGTTCGGTCGAACACTTACATTTTATCCACCTTAAACACATTTTATAACTTAGAAAAAAGTTTTTCCTACCTTTTGAGTCCACATCGGCATTTCCATACGACAAAAACGCCACGAATATCGGAATAATAACGACTCTCATAGTTCTCACTCTTCAATGACTTGTCTCTGCAAATCTCATCGCTCATCTTTTAAATAGCCGATCACCTTTTGATATCTGCAAGTCAGAAGTTTATCATTTGCAAAATTTCAACACGATTTTAGTCTGTAAAAAATCGTAATTTCTATTTACAAAATATTGATACGAGTAAATTAGTGAGATAAAAAGATTAGATAAAGATAGTCCCCAGTGGGATTTGACCTAACGAACTTTGGATGACTTGCCCAACACTCCACTAGCTGAGCTAAGATTACTTTATACCTATATACCTTTATACCTTTAAACTACCATATATACCTTTATACCTTTATTATTATACCTTTATACCTTTATACCTTTATACCTTTATTATACCTTTATACCTTTAAACTATATACCTTTATACCTTTATATTATACCTTTATACCTTTATACCTTTATACCTTTATACCTTTATACCTTTATACCTTTATACCATATACCTTTATACCTTTATACCTTTATTATTATACCTTTATACCTTTATACCTTTATATTATACCTTTATACCTTTATACCTTTATACCTTTATACCTTTATACCTTTATACCTTTATACCTTATACCTTTATACCTTTATTACTATACCTTTATACCTTTATTATTATACCTTTATACCTTTATACCTTTATACCTTTATTATACCTTTATACCTTTTATATACCTTTATACCTTTATTATATACCTTTATACCTTTATACCTTTATACTTTGTACCTTTATACCTTTATACCTTTATACCTTTAAACCTTTATACCTTTATACCTTTATTATACCTTTACTCTCTCCAGATTTTTATATTGTTTATTGGTCGGAGTAAATTAGACTGAGGGAAAGAGAAGAAAAAAAAATAGACCCCCAGTGGGATTCGAACCTATGATGTTTGGGTTACTAGCCCAATACGTCCTGCATTGCATTAAGAGGGTTTCTTATCCTTCTTCTTTTTTCAAATACTTCTTGTTGTATTTCCCTTCTTGCTATTTTAAATTTACTGAAGCGCAATGCAGGACGTGTTGGTTGGTAGCCCAAAGGTCATTGGTTCGAGTCACACTGGGGGTCAAATTTTTTTCTTCTCTTTTCCTCTTTCTAATATACTCACACCAATATTCAATCTTCTTAAATTATAATTATAATTTTTAAACTAAAATATTAGAAACTGCGAACGTAATTAGGGGTCCAAAATATAACAGTAACTTCTTATCTGTAAACTAAAATGTTTCGGCTAATTCGGGTTAAAGGGAGTTAATTGAGCGGTAATCTTATCTTTTGGGGTTTAATGCCCCGAAGGGGTGGAAGGACAGTTGCAAGGAATCCGCAGGTCACCTTTTTGGTGCACTCTATTCAACCCCCGCTGGATTTCTCAAGAGCAGTAAACGTATAAAACTCGTTTTATGAAGATTACCCTCTCGGTTCTCTCAGCTCCCCGCAATTAGATTTTCGGTCTACACATAGAAAATAATTACTTTTCCTTCCATGGAAAATTGCTTTGTGGAACTTCCCTTAAAAAAATGTTTTACGCACTTTTTTTTCTTCTTCTTCGTGGTTAGTCTGATGAATACTTAAATGAATTCCTTCTCAAACGCTTTTTTTTGTTTTTGTGGAGGGAGCTAGAAAAAGAAGTTTGTATTCGTATCAGGTGAATATCGATTCCAACTTGTTCATTAGGTCCTTGAAACAAAGTGAAAATCGATGGAGTCGAAAAATTTCGTATTATCGCTCTAATAAACTATTAAATAAAAGCGAACGTAAATAAAATATCAGTTACGTATGATATTCCATAACAAAAGCGTCGAATCAAAAGCACAAAAGGACAAAAAGAATTTAAAAAAATGTTTTTAGTTGTGAAAGTTTGAAAAAATGGTCGTTTTGCTCATCCAGGCTACATGGGAAGGCAAGATCACCCCAAATTTCTCCCTTACTAGATTTTTACCCTATACTATTTTTTTAAAGAGAGAGTAAACAACTCTTTTCTGAAAATAAAATGAGTTTTATTATCCTCCATGTACGGTTTCCATGACCACAGGCTACCTTATATTCGGAAAATATGTCTAGTCATTTTTTTGTCCAACTATAGAAGTTTTCAACTGCGTCAAACTCTCAAGATACCAGGATAATTATCGGGGATATCAGGATAATTATCGGGTAAAAAGACGTTAGATCAACAAATTTCATATTTTAGTGGACATGGTTGACAGTTAAAGACAATAAATTACGGACAGCTCTGGCAGGTTCATCGGCATTTGATGTGCAGCGAATTTCTCACGAGTACCCTCCCTATGATTTTTTTTAAAAATATTTACAAATGTTCCTTGAAGGACTCTTTTCTCAAGCTTTCCTTGAAAATCCTTATTGACTTAATGAATTCATTTGAAGTGAATACTTTTCCTTCAAATATAAGGAATCCTTATTATTTTTCCACCGTTTTTTCATGGTAGCCACTAAGGAACCTTAAGGAGACCTCGAGCGAAGGGCTCTCATTGGCTGTTGACGACAATAATTGATTAACTCTTAAGACCTTCGTTAATGGATGTTCAAGGTATCCTTGGAATTTCGCATTTCATTATCCCGAAATTTTCGAACAGGAATCAAATCCAGGGATTGCAATCCTGTGAATTTTGGACGTTGTTTTATCCAACCTGAAGGAATTTTTGAATTATGGAGCTCTTTTATTTTTACCCCAAAAAGGAAGAATTGATCCTAAAAATCCTTTAATTTCGGAAAATATTGCTTGATTTTTAGTCTATTGGGTCAAGAAAACCCTAAAACCGTACGAAGGGTATTAAAATAGCTACTCTTTAAGGAAGTTCAAATTATAAATTACAATATTAAAAGGAAGAAAAGTGTAGTTTTGATTTTTCAATTGAGATAAATGAGGGTACAACAATTACTTCTGTTTGGAATAGTTCGATGTTGTGAGCCACTTAGAGCCCAGCCCGAGTGTGGTCTGCAGAAATTCCTTTTAAGCAAAGAAATAAAACCACTTTTATTTATTTTTTTATTATCAATTTTTGTAAGTTTTTAAAAATAATTTACGGAGCTTTTGCTGCGAGGGATTCGAGATACTTAACAGCCTCAGCGTTCGAATTCTCCTTTGCTGTGTCGAGTGGCGTCTTTTTCTCGGCGTCTGCGACGTCAATTTTGGCACCTTTTTCGACCAGATATTTCGTAATCGAGAGACTTTCAGGGTCCTGGTCTTCGACACTCATGAAAATGGGCGTTTCTCCATTTTCGTTGACCGCGTTAACATCGGCGCCTTTTCCACGAGAAATTTGACCATGTCCATTCTCTTTCTGGTGACTGCGTAAAAAAGCGGCGTCTTACCAGTTTGGTCCGGTTGATCAACTTTAATCCCTTTGTCCAGCAATAGTTGTCCTACATCCCGATTCCCTCTTCTACTGGCGTAATGTAGCGCCGTTAGGCCCTTAGTGTCCACTACGTCGACCTGGGCACCTTTTTTAATTAAATAATTTACTCTCTCGATAGCCTGTGGTTTCGGAGATCCAGAAGCTCATGAATTGGCCTCCTTCCTCTAAAATCTCTTCCATTGACATCAGCACCTTTATCGACTAAAAATTTTATCGTCTCCATCGTTCCGTTTTCGGAAGCGAATTGCAAAGGCGTCATCCCCTGTGGAGAAGCATCGACAGTGGCGCCCTTTTCGACTAAAAGTTTAACGATCTCCGTCATCCCGATTGACGCATAATGAAGAGGAGTAAAACGTAATTCGGACAAAGCGTTGACTTCTGAACCTTTCTCGATTAAGAAGTCGACCGTCGCAGTACTATTCGACATGGCTGCGAAGTGCAACGGGGTATTTCCATCGTTGTCTCTGGCATCCGATTTCGCCCCTTTTTCCACCAAATACCGGACCATATCCAAATTTCCAGCTAAAGACGCTACCATCAGAGCTGTCTGTCCATCGTCATCTTTTGAGTTCACGTCGAAATTTCTTTCTTCAACCAAACGTTTAAGTTCATCCACGTTACCGGATTCGACGGTCGATAGCCAAGCTATTCAAAACAAATCATCAAAATAAATTCTAGTTTTAAGAGTTTGAAGGTGAAAAAATACAAGTTCTCAACCAGCTCCACCGAAAAAAACTTTCTTGGGCGAAGATCGTATTGGCCACTGCTGAGAAGTGAAATTTAATAATCTAATCTTCTAAAATTTTTATTTTTCCCAATTATTTACTAAAAAGAGAAATTTGGGCTGTTTTGAGTGGCCTGGTCGGTCGAACATTACATTTTATCCACCTTAAACACATTTTATAACTTAAAAAAAAATTTCCTACCTTTTGAGTCCACCTCGGCGTTTCCATACGTCAAAAACGCCACGAATATCGGAATAATAACGACTCTCATAGTTCTCACACCTCAATGACCTTTTTCTGCAAATCCCATCGCTCATCTTTTAAATATCTTATCACCTTTTGATATCTACAAGTCAAAAGTTTATCATTTGCAAAATTTCAACACGATTTTAGTCTGTAAAAATTGATAATTTTTGTTTTCAAAATTTACGAGTAAATTAGTATGATAAAAATGTTAGAAAAAATAATTGAAATTACTGGGATTTGAACCATGGGCCTTTGATATATTATCTGTCATTTTACCAACTGAGCTATGAAATCCTATTTGCCTTATTTATTCTATTTCTCAAGTACTTCCTATATAAATAATTTTACTTACCGCAGACCTAATCGGAAAATTTGGCTTACCATCAAGGTTCTAGAAAACTCAGAAAGCTAAAACGGTGCATGTAGACTAGCAGTAACTTCATTTTACGGAAGTTAATAAAATAAAATTATTAATTAGGCAATTTTACAATATTAAAAAAAAGTGTAGTTTTGATTTCTTAAATAAAATAAATAAAAAAGTCTTCGGATTTTAAAGTTAAAGCGGGAAAGCGAATAAAATGGATTAAGTTTTCAAATTAAGATGCAGTTAACAGCAGAGGAAACTTTGTTCCGCTTTAAGTGGCTCTCTTTCTCTCAATCCCGGCCAAGTTGCAGACCCACTCGATTCCCCTTTTTTCCACCTCCCTTCATCATCCTTTCCCCGCTTTTTCAACGACTTATCAGATCTAGTGCATCTAAAAAATTCTTATTTTCTTAGTCTATTTTAAAACTCTTTGAAAAAATGGGATTACAACTTTAAAACGACCTTATTCGGAATGAGGTTACCAGAAATTATGTTTAATCTTCTAATTAAAATCGTCATAATTTCAACACAATCTCGTCATAAATTAGAAAAAAAAAATTATGGAATAGCCAAAATTATTTTATTTAATTCTTAAAAAATATTGTGTACCTTCTTTCATAATAGCAATTTGTCATAAATCGTGATAAAATGGCGGCTTAGTACGGCTAAAAAGTTCTGCTCGCCCATGATTGAGGTGCATTCTGTCTTCGCATTTCCAAATTAGATGTTGGCGAGGAGGGAGTGGGCTTCTCTCCTCAAACGTCCCCGCAATTTTATGACGAAATATAATGTGTATTACAAATATTTATGATTCTCTAGAAAATACAAATATATTTATGTGTACGTTGTGGGCTAATTTTAAAGGACTTGGTGAGTTAAAATTTTTGAAACATAAGTCCAAAACTTGTTTTGTTATCAGATATCGTAAAAAAAAAATGTGACTGCAATTTTTTCCGTCTGTATTTGACGTGTTTTGGCTTTGGGATCGTAAAAGGGATCGTTGAAAAAGTGAGAAACTATCAGTCGAGTCTCGAAGACTGGCTGTAAAAACGAATCGTCTTCACATAACAAAAGGCCTAGGGGTCAATAAGAAAGACGTTATAACGACGAGTCTTCCACAACTTCTAAAAGTTAGTCTTTACGATTTCTTTGAAATAGGGCTTAACCTATGAAAACGCCAAAAATCCTGTAAAAGGTGGGTGAATAGTACTGAAACGTATGAAAACGCCAAATTGATATTTAAAAAGTGAGTTTTATGGACGAAAAACCGGAAAAAATTGCCTAAAAATAAGGTATTGCTTAAGTTTTTGGCAAGCCTAAGAGTAGTTTCCTATATTTGGGCACTAAAAATCAACAAAAATCTGTTTACAAAAGCTCATTTTTGTTATTTTGGCAATCTCCACCCGCCGTAGGGAGCAGTTTTTTCGAAAAAAAAAAAAAAAAATTCCTTTGGAAAATGGAGAACCTGTTTTTCGACCAATAAATTTTTTAAAAAAACCGCTAATCATTTTTAAGGTTTTGAAGAGATCTTTCCAAAAATATAATGAAAGAGAAAATCCAGTTTCGTCATAATCCTTTTTCGAAGATTTGGAGAAAAATGCTTGGAGGAAGAAACCCAAAAGTCTACTTACAAAAGAGGTTTCTTGGGCGAAAAACCCCTAAAATACTGTTATACGAAGGGTTTTTTTATTGAGGAAAAAAAAATTTTTTAAAGGAAAAATGATTTTCAATTAATGGAATAGAGGAAAAACTGGTTCAAGCTTCACTTTTCCTTTTCAAAGATTCGTGTAAATTTCTTTTTGTTTATTTTACATAATTAAGTTAAATATTAGGAATATTTTGGTTTAATTTCCAGTTTGGAAACTTCCCTTGAAGATTTCTTGATGGAATAAATAGAGCACTTAAAACTTCTGAGTTCGATCTCGGATTTTCAAAGAGGTGGGAATCCTATTTCCTCGAGAGGAAGGAACAACAGGATCTTTCTAAAAGGGAGAACCTCTTTGTCACCGAGTCCTGGAACGTTCATGACAACTTGATTCAAATCGTATGAAAATCCAAAGTCAAAAGGGCATAAAAAGGAAAACATTTTTCTGTATTATAGTTTGGGAGATCGATATAAAATGCCTGCTATGAAATATTAACTTGAGGAGAGAAAAACCGTGTTGGGGGAAAAAAGGAAGTTTAGGTAAGACCCCGTTTTATTTATAACGACGGCTTAGTGTACCTTTCCAATCACTGATGGCCCTCTCAATAAACTTTTTTTTACGGCTCGATAAAAGCTGCTCTCCATACACATCGTTAGTTTGACCCTTTTAACATATACGTAAAATTGAAGGATCACTTGTATTCACACTACAATTCGATTCTTTTTCAAACTGCCGTAGCTTAGAAAAAAAAAAAAAAAAAAAAAAAAAAAACAAAAGCGCAAAAATCGGACTCGAAGAACGCGAAAATCCAGTTAAATGAAAGAATTCTTGAATACAAGACGTTAAAATCCAGTTAAAAGAGAAGTTTCTTCGATGAAAAATGCTAAAATCCAGATAAAAGAAAAGATTCATGGACGAAAAACGCTTAAATCTTGTTTGATTAAAGACTCTTCGACGAAAAACGCAAAAAAAACCAGTTAAATGTGAGGATTATTGTACACAAAACGTTAAAATCAAGTTAAAGAGAAGTTCCTTCGACGAAAAACGCTGAAATTTAGTTGAACAGAAGATTCTTCTTCAAAACGCAAAAGTCCTGTCAAATCAAAGGATTCTTACGCAAATAACCATTTAATTGGGAGGATTCTTTATCAAAAAACGTTAAATTACAGTTAAAGGATAGGATTCTTGAACAAAAACCCAAAACTCCAGTTATATAAGGGGATTCTTGGGCGAAAAACGCAAAAATGAAAAACCCTTTGGGCTTTTAATTAGGAAAAAACATTTTCGGGAAAGCATGCATAAGCCGCCGTGTCCAAAAATACTTGCAGTATGGACCCAGTAAAAATAGAAGGGAGGAAAAAAAAAAGCGAAAATATTCCACCCGAAGAGATTAGCCTGAAACCGTCATGGAACATTCGTTTTTTCATTCTCTCTCTCTCTCCCCCTCCCCCACTCTTATGTTCTCATATTCTCTTCATTTCAGAAATTAAAAAAATAAAAATAAAAATCAAGTCACAAACAATCAAAATCATTAAAAAAAATTACTCTGGTTTTCGTGAGGTTTTGAAACGTCGTTATAAATTTAATAAGGATCGGTTGCATAAGATTCTTGAACGAAATGTCGTGAGCCCTTCAATATTCTGAGGTCACGAATGGCTCAGAAATTTACATGAAACACAGGGGACGTAAAATTCTCGATAAATAATTACCGAGTTCTATTATTTTTTAAGTATTTTGGTCATAAAAGTTTAATTTATGATTAAAATCTAAAGGGTTACTTAAATGCAATAAACCGCAAGAATTTTTTAAGGGAAGAAATAGAAATCGGAATTTTTTAAAATGGTTTTAACTTGTTCAATTTGTTATTTTGAGACGTAAAGAATTGTTAAAAATGCGAAGAGTAAAAAAAAAAGTGGTTTCTGCATTTTTAAAACTGTTTCTGAGGTGAAAAGCGGGAAATTGAAGGCTTTAGCTCAGTTTGAGAAAGCGGGGAATGTAGGTTTTTGAGTCAGGGAGGTCGAAGAGGTTTCCCACGGGGGGCTTGTAATAAAAATGTGGGCGTCTCCTCCCCGCCAATGGGAGAAAAAAAATACTGCAGTACCTTTTCTTCATTTTATTTATTCCCAAGGGGTTTTAATTACTGTAATTAAAACGCAACCGGATTTTTCAACTTCGAAATCTCCTTTATTACAGCGGAGAGAGAAAAAAAAAATTCGGGCTTATCCTTCAAGTTTTCGTTGGTATCTCCCCCGGGCCATAAGTAATAAAAACTTTGTTGTGTCCCGGAGACAGATCGGACGGTTCCACTGAACTTTGCTCCCAAATAACCATCAGCCGACCCAGTTACAAGTGACACTTTGACAAGTGCGCCCTGATAAATTATTTATTTATCGTTTTTTCCTCGCTACAGAACAATAATAACAAAAATAATAATGTTTGAATAAATAATAAAATACCGGAGATACTGTGGCCCTGTGGTGAAAAGAAAGAACACGTGAAATTCAGAGTTTGATATCTCTGTTACCTGAAAACCGATTGACTCGGAATTTTTAAAGCTTCTTAGTAGTTCAATTGAGAAGATCTCTACAAAATTTCAAGTTTTTCGGACAAACAGAGACTAAAAAAGGCTTTTTTCTCGGCCAAGACGATTTCCCGGCGAAATTTAAAAAAAAAATTATTTGAACAAGAGAGAGTGAAAAGAGCGAAATCAAAAAGAATGTTTATGTCATGTTGGGCGAGAGCGGGGATTGGTGGGCACGCGAAACGCTTGACCCGAGAAGGGATCGATATCGAACGATTGTGACAGATAATACTATACGCTCAATTAACTCAAAGTCCATCAAGTATTTGATTTAATTTTATGTAGAAGCATAAAGAAAATATATATATTTTAGTGCTAAAGAGACGAATTTACTTCTGTACTTGAAAATAAAAAGTGATAAATCAAGGTCACTACAATGCGTTTTCCAAGGCGATGGCAATATGGCGGAAGCCCTCGTGCTAAAGTTTCTACCTTAAAAACCAGGGAAGAACTATCATAAAAACGTTTTTTAAAATAAATTTCTAGAAACTCGCGTATAGTTGTATAAAATTTTGGTAGATAGTTCATACATAATTATTTAAACAATTTCTGGAAGTTTATAGATGTTTGAATAAATTTCTGGTACCTCATACGTGTCTGTGAAAATATCTAGTATGTATGTCGTAAATATTTGTATAAAATTATTAATCATAGATATTTGTTTAAATTTCTGGAACCTTATAAATATCTGCGAAAATTTCTGGAAACTCATCTAGAAGCTCATAAATAATTATTCTAGGTATTTCCGGAAGTTTTTTTTCTAGAAGTTTGGTGAAAGGAGTACGCACTTAGCTTCTTTAGGTAAATAAATCAGGAAAAAAAAAAAAAAATAAATAAATAAAAAAAAAAAAAAAAAAAGCATATTTTTGGGTCGTCAGGAAATAGAAAACTATCATAGTGGGTGTTTCTGCAGGAAACACTAAAAAATTAAGGCAAAATCGTATTTCTAGGGCTAAAGAAACCCTAGAAAATTTCGTGATAATAAAATTGCAGAAACTGTTATTCAATTAATAATAGGGACGTTGACATTTTTCTGATAATAGAGTCGTGAGTCTATTAGTAAACCGCGATAAGGGCGTAAAGGGTAGACAGAGTAGATAAGCCGCCTGTAATTATTGGTAAGGGACCGTCCTGCTCGTGCGTGGCTCAGAAAAGGTAGGGGTAAAGTGGATTGTTCCTTTACGGCCACCCATTACACCGCAAACTGGCCAACTGGACACTTAATAAGAATAGATTGCCCTCTGTTTGCCCTAAGACTATTCAGGCCTCTGGGAGAAAGGATGCTTTTGAATAACCCCTTTTTACTATCAAACTCGGATAAAGATGTTAATTTACTTTTTGCTTAATTAACTCTCTCGAAGATACATTTAGAACTTTTTTTACCCTGAACTCCTCGCAAAAAGGATTAATCAACCCACTATTCAATCTTGTTTATCACTTTAAAAAAAGTTAAATAATTTATTTTTTTAAAGTCGTGATTTCACCGGACCCTTGAGATTTTGATGTTTGATTTTTCATTAGGGGGAAAACCTTTTAAGGAAGTTTTGAAAACCTACTAAACTTTTACGTTCAAACTTAGAATCTCGACGCTTATAAAACAAAGCCTATTTTTATTTACTTTATTTTCTCAAGTATAGGTACTAGAGCGAAAAACGTTTTTTTTTTCTTCCTCCTTCTTTCTAGTAGCCCAGGGACTCGTTTTAATTGAAGTATCTTCAGTTTATTTCTTTTTAAAAAGAACGCATCTCCGAGACGTTGCTCATTAGCGTCAAGTGTTTCCCCTATTAGAAGGAGAATAAGAAAAAATTGTTTGACAAATTAAGTTTGAAATTGCCTCGATTTTGTTGCCTAAAATTGCACGGGTCGTTCGCTGAAGTAAAGTGGCTATAAAACGGATACTTTTATAACCTTGTTGTGATTTATGCATTTTCTTAAGCGCTAAATATGAAAGGAGAGGATATAAAGAAGTATGGCCTGAGTTCAACCATTTTGCACGACGAAACTGTTGTGAGGGTCAATATAACCACATTCCATCTTGCCCCTCTAGGAAGTTTAGAATTGTAAACATTCCTTGAAACTCACCTTTTTTTTACCAAAAGTATACTTATTTAATGGAAATCAAGATTTTTTTTCATTAGCCAATGTGAGCCCTCCGTTCGAGGACTCCTTAAGGTTACTCCTTGAAAAAAAGAAGGAAGTTTGGAAGGGATGGGTACTTTTATTTGTAGGAACAGATCACTTCAAGTGTGGTTCCAAGTCAGCCAACAACATTCTGGGGATTGCCAGGAAGGAGGATGTTGGGGATTCTCATTAGGGGATTGCATACAAAATTCTGTATAAATATCTGAAAAATTCTATTAATCTTTTTTTAATTGCCATTTTCCTCGGTTTTGTCCAGTTAGCATGGGGAAAAATGGATGAAACATGTCTTTCTTTTGGAATGCTATTTATCTGATATTTTACACATTTTCACCAAATACTCTTAATTTTAAATAAAAGTTATTGAAGAAAAAAACAAAGTAGTTGATGAAATTCGGTCTTTTTACGCCCGTGGCTTTTTTTGATGTGTAAAATTCAAGTTTAATCCAGATTCCATCATATCTGTCATCCAAAATGTCACTCTCATTTCATTTAATTTATATCGAAAAAAAGTGCGTTTATTTCTGTCTTCCCCTGTATACTTCTAATTGAAAATGACAGCTTTTATTTAATCTACAACTACAAACTTTGTTTTCCTTTTAAAGACATTACGCGTTGAACAATTTTATATCAATCGCCCATCGCCGTAATATAACAAATTCAAATATCTCTTCCAGTTCAGCCACGATAAAACAAAAAAATAAAACTTTTTCTAATCGTAAACTTTACCGTTTTTATAATATTTTCCACGCTTTGGTAGTTTTTTTTTTATTAACCGATAAAATCTTAACCGTAAAACTCATATCTGGGTGTAAAATTTACTTAATTTTCCCGTTTTGTTCAGTCTTTAATTTTTGTTTTGGGTTCAATTTGCAAAAATTATTTTTAGTGTTTAGTTAATTAATTAGATTATGAATAATTCGAAACAATGGAGCTTATTTAAATAAAAAGGGAATAAAAAAGATTAAAGGGTTTAAAAAAATTAAAGAATGTTTTACTTTTTATCTCCAAATTATATTCAACTCACCTATAAATTATTACAGACTAACGTTTGAATGCAAAATCGCTTTTTATGTCCTTTTTATTTATTTTTACTTTCAAGAATATTTGAATTCAAAATAAAGACCCTTTTGGCCCAGGTAGAGTTGTATTAAATTTTTAATTCATGACCTAAGTCTATTGATCTCAGCTGCTCTAAGTCAAATGTTGCAACATAGTGTCAGGAGATGACCCCGACGGGAACTTCCTCGAAAGAGCGCAATTTAATCATTTTTTTGTCCCCAGTATAATTAACATTTTTTCTATAATATGAAGGTAGAAAAAATTCAAGACTCCTCGCCTAGCCAGGACAAACAGATCCGGCGAAAAACCTAAAATTTCTCACTACTATTTTTTTGAAAAAGAAAAAAAATGATAATCAATAATCTAAATAAAAAAATAAACTTCATTCAATGTATGGAGTATTTGATAAAAATTAGGTAAAGTTTGGCGTAGCGACGTGGCCAGCTCCAAGCATGAACTTTTTTTTCTCTCTCTCTTAAAAACATCAATTTAAATGTCTGAAACTAATGAATTTCTTCGTTTTTAAAAAGGAATTCCAGAGTCTGGTGGAGAATTCGGACTAGTTAAGATTTTTGTTGAGTCCTCTTAGCATTTTTGAGATTTTTAAAATAAAAAGTCTGATTGTTTCCGAGCTTAAAGCAAGGAATTTTTCCTGAATTTTTTTGAGAGAATTTTAAGGTTATTGATGTAATAAAGGTAGAAAAGGGTCGATTTTTTTTAAAGGAACAAAAAATGTGAACTGTTGTGAATAACAAACAGTTTACGGGTCGTCGAAATTGTATCACTGGGATTGAGCGAAGATTTCTCTCTCTCCCGGGGAATGGGAAAACGGCGGCCTGGGACGAATGTGTTGGAGGGGGGGGGGGGGTCAGAAGGTCCGGAACTATGCTTTAGCTCCGGCTGGATAAGGACGAGGATCCAAGTTAGGGACAGTCCAGTGAACCGTATTCCACTTGGGCGGACTCCTTAACTCCCCGCTTTAAGATCCCATCCCTTCAACATCAACGCCGTAAACGCATACGTTCTCCTTCATTTTATTTTTCTCTCACAATTGGCCATTTTTTATTTTATTGTAAATAAAAGCTTTATAGAAACGCTTCGGCTATAAATCAATCCATTGAGCGTGTAAAGTTGTGTAAAGAGACCGAGCGCTAACTCCATTGATAAATGTGATCCCTTTTCGTCCCCTTCCAATCACAGAAACCACCCTTTTCCTATCGCCCCTTCAACATCCCTAAATCACGAACGTCTAAACTACCTATACAAACTACTAAACAAAAAATATAAAAATCTTTCAATCGCTGTTTCACTTGATATTGATGCTGTAAGCTACGAAAAATTTGGGCGGGGCTACCTCTCTCATATATATTTTTGTCCTAATTCTCGCTCCGAACGGGCATTTTAAGGGGGAATAAAATTCTATCCTATATATTTGAGCACTAAAAATCGTCGATAATTTTTTAACAAAAGATCAGGTTCCATAGATTTAATTTTATTCAGACTTAAGTTTTATGATTATGTATCATTCAAAAAATTCTTTTGCCTTTAGAACCGTTCGCTTTCGCTGTTCGCATAAAACAGTCGGTTTTTACCCGTTGCGGAAAGCTAAAACTCTTGGGAACGACCTCATACTTGTTAAGCAGACGTGACCTTATTTCCGTAAAGTTGGCTTTATTCTTTTGTGGCGTACAGGAGGCCCCGAGGGCTAAAGTTGCAGATTTCAAGCCCTTCCAACATTTTTTTTTCCCTTCCCTTGTACCTTTGATCAAAACGGATATGAAAATCGGATTTACGATCGACTTTTTTTAAAGAACGAATTTCCTAAAACAAAATATCGTAATCTGAAAATGGAAAAACCGCGGAAAAAACAAATGATATACCTTTAAATTTATAAAACACCAGAGATGTTAAAAAGCGTTTTTTTCGCCATCAAAAGAAAAAGAACCCCCAAAAATCCTCGACAAATCAGATCATTTTTATTTCTCAAAACTGCCAAAAACCCCTAAAAAAAGGTTTTTCTTGTCCAAAAACCGAGGAAAAGGATCTGTTTAAAACGTGTTTTCTTGGCCGAAAAACAATCAAAACCAAAAAAAAAAGGGGACTCAAGAAGGCTTTGTAAAAGGTGGTTTTTGGGCCAAAAAACCAAGTAGTTTTAAGTAAAAAGTAGTAAGTATTTTTTGTCAAAAATTCGCAAAACTCCCGAAACTATGTTTAGTAAAGGACCTTTTTGGCCAAAAGACTGAGGAAAATACCAAAGGATACGTAAAAAATAAAAAAAATTGTTTAGAAGAAAAAAAGAAGCTCCACAAATCCTTAAAAAAATAGGTTAATTTTCCGTCTACATTCACAAATCCTAAAAAAAAAAAAAAAAAAAAAAGTTTTGCAAAAAACGAAGAACTCCCCGAAAATCCTTACAAAAGTGGGTTATTTTCTGGTCCGTAATTCGGAAAAAAAAATTCTGCCGGATCAAAAAGATATAAAAATGAGATAAATCGCCCTCAAAAGCGTCAAATTCAATAAAATTCATTCGCGTGACTTGTAACACGAACTCTATTATATTGTTTACTCTTTGCAAACAGAATAATCCGCGTAAAAAAAGGAAGAAGGAGAGAAAGAGAGAGAGAAAAAAAAGAGGTCGGTCGAAAAAGTAAACGGGAGAAAAAAAATATATAAATAAAATAGGTACAAATTGTCTCCTGTCTGTGAGAAGCGGAGCGTGCCGCAACCTAATATCCCCCCTCCATGCTTTTTCGAACACAAAAGAGGAAATGGATGTCTCCCATTTTCTACACGATGGATTTTTGCTTGGATTTCCTCTGTGTGGGAATACGATTTAAAAGTGTCAGAAAGCAAAAAAGAAAGTTTAAATTTTTTTAAATTTAAAAAAGACTCTTTTAGTTATAAATTTTGTCTGGGAAATTTTATTGTTGGGCCACTGTTAATGGGAAGGTCGTAACGAAAGTCAATAAAAATTACTACTCGCTCGTTAGCAGCGGTTCGAATTGAATCCTTGTTTGGGGAAGCCTTTTTTTCGACCCCTCGGCTACCGTTCCGGAACAATTTATTTTAGGAGTGAAAATCGAGTTATTCCGAGTGAACGTACGCGTTAATTTGGCCTAAAGATTTTTTTTTTGGCCGTAAGGGCGGGGGGGGGGGGGGGAAAGCATACGACGCAACTTCGTTTTATTTTTAACCTAAAATCGTTTCCGCTTACTTATGGATGGGAAAAAGCTCAAATTTCTTTGACAAGTCGTTTTCCACATGTTAGGATTAAAAGTCCAGAAAACGCTTAAAATCTTGGGAAAACGATTGTTTTTTGGCAAAAAAAAAAATCCACCTCCGCCGACGTACAATAGGAGACAATAATATTCTGGTAAAGGGCAATGGAAATTGTAGGACATCAGGTGACTAGGGTCCTTTGAGGAAAAATCAGGAAAACGCGGGGAAACCTGATAAACTGAGTTTTTTAAGGGCAAAAAAAACAATTTGGTTTGGCCGCTACGGGAGAAAAAGTTTGTTGAACTTTTAAATTATTTTATTAGACCGGTTTCGACCATACACATCCTCCTTATAGAATGTAACATCCATTCCCGGAACACAAAACAACATTCCTGGTAATAGAAAAGAAGGGAAGGCTGCTGGAATGGAAAGAAGATTATGAAATTCATAAAACAAAGAGAATAATCAAAGAAAAATGCATAAATAATCATGCCAAAGAACCCTTTGAGGTGATGAAGGGAATTTTGAGAAAATTGTTGGCAGCCCTGAACCGAAATGAAACATTTTGAAACCTTCTTCAATTCTTTTAAACTGAAGGAATGACTTCCATTTCAAGGCACATTTCGAGAGATCCAAATTTATCCTTTTTCTTTTTCGACCACTTAATAATGGTCATTAAGTTTCAATCGAGGTTTCCATGAAGTATCTATCGAGTTTTCAATCAAGTTTTCAATTTTTATTTTTTATTTTTATTTCTTTTGTCTTTAATGTAAACTAAAAGGTAAAACAATAATTTTTTCATTTTCATTTCTATTAACCATGTACAATTGTAGTTATTATACTGAGGATGATGTGTATACGTCGAAACCGGTCTAGTAAAATAATTTAAAAGTTCAACAAACTTTTTCTCCCGTGGAGCGGCCAAAAACCAAATTGTATTAATAAACTCCACCACAGTTCCAACAAAAAGATGAAAAAAAATGTTGGGTAAAGTTTAATTTGGCCACAATAATCTTTCTCTGCCAAAAAGCAGTAGAAAACTGAACTAGGTTCCAGCATAAAAGGGGGATTCTGGACAGAAATTACGAGGAAACGCAAAAACTGAGGAAATCTCCTGGAAATTCAGTGAAATTAAAGGTGGTTTCTGCCATAAATAAATGAATAAAAAGAGAAAAGTTGTTTATGTGAAGGTGGTGACAGCTGTCATAGAATAGGGATAAAAATTGAGTTTTACACTTCAAAATGAACCGTTTGGGTAAGGAGGGGATTATCCTTCCATTAGGGAAGGTCCTATGAGTCAAGCGCGGCCGCATTTTTTTTTTTATTTTTTTTTTTTTATTAAGTCGGGGAAATTGACTCCATTTTCTATTTCCGCCAAAACTTTTACCGATGATTTTCATATTTTAACGTCTTAAAATGTTTAAATAAATAGAGGAATGTGCCTTTTTGGCGTTATAGATGAAAAAAAAAACTTGAAAAGAAATGAATTTGATTTTTAATTTGTAATGACTTCTTTTGAGAAAAATAAAAAGTAATAACTCATCTAAAATTCTTAAAAAATGCAATAAAAAGTCTATCAGGTAAAGTCGCTTGTAAAGTTATTTGCAAATGTCAACTCCAAAAATTTATTGCGATAGGAAAGAAGGGAAAATAGCTTCCATTATTACCTTGTTTTTTAAACGTCGAGAGGTTTTTTTATTACTGTGGTTTTATTATTTTTCATAATCTTATTTTTTTTTTTTTCAGGTTTCGACTGTTTAAAGCTGGTCAAATTGAGCGTACCGCATTACAAATTGAGGGGGGAGCTGGCGATTTTGGAATGTCAATATGAGCTCGAAGGGGACACCCTGTACGCGCTCAAATGGTACAAGGAGAACGAGGAGTTTTATAAATACGTACCTAAATCGAATCCACCGCAGGTGTCTTATAAAGTCGAAGGAATCAAAGTCGACGTAA
This sequence comes from Orius insidiosus, assembly GCA_014119065.1. Classification (NCBI taxonomy): domain Eukaryota; kingdom Metazoa; phylum Arthropoda; class Insecta; order Hemiptera; family Anthocoridae; genus Orius; species Orius insidiosus. The sequence goes on along the minus strand of JACGAQ010001303.1, from coordinate 594 downwards.
GTTCTTTTTCTATAATTTCCCCACTGAAATTCCCTTCTCAAGTACTTTAGTGCTTTAATATTTGGGGATTCTGTAGAGTTGGACAAACTCGCTTGAACTTTTGGTCTCAATAAATGAAGATAAAAGAACGATTTCCTGTAAATGAAATGTCGTTCAAGAGAAATTCAATTTTGTTATTCCTCTGTCTCCTCTTGTTTTGCCATGGCATAAATTAACATTCCCCATTAAGGACTAAAGTAAATAAGGCAAAATAGTTGGAGGAGATATGTAGTCCAAATAACTTTATTTATTTCAAATTTTTTTTTCACTTTTTCCTCCATTTTGTTGTCAGCCACTTTTTACACCATTTGGGCTTTTTCATTTGTTTTGTCTTAGAAACGTCGCTTATTCAATTTTTTCGCGGCTTTTGTGTAGTGAGTTCCTGATTGAAGGGCGTTTTCCTTTATTTTGTTATAAAACTTCTTTTCATCAGATTTTTTTAGTTTTTCCTAGTTTACTTCACAAATAATATCCCTTGGTATTAAAACCCCTTTTATTGCTTTTTTCAAAAGACACTTTACCTTTTACCATTTTTAGGCGTTTCTATCGAATTTT